>JBBMEF010027591.1:0-16613 GCA_037832685.1 Sicyos baderoa | reverse complement strand
GTGTGGATTTTTGGGATATTATTTCCTCTAAAATCCATAAAAATGATCATTTTAAAGCTATCATTGTTATTTGGGGTGTATGGACCTTCAGAAACTTAGTTTATCATGATAAATCTAAGTTGGAGTTCTATATTCTTCGTGATTTGATTATTAGGGCGATTAATTCTCATTTGTTGTTGGTTGCAGGTAACACTGCTGGTACTAAGCCTTCTGGTCAGAGGGTGAAGGATAAATGGAGAGCCCCTCCTCAAGGTTGTTGGAAGTTGAACGTGGATGCGGCGCTGGGCTTTGATGGCGGCGGGATCGGTTGGGTGGTTCGTGACTGGAAGGGTAGGCCCAAGCTGGTGGGGTCTAGTTCGGGTTTTGGCAATCTCTCTGTCAAGGCGTTGGAAGGACTTGCGTTGCGGGAAGGTTTGAGGCATATTGGGGAGCTCCAGCTTCTTTGGTTGCCCCCTATTTTTATTGAGACGGATTCTCTTGAGGTGTTGAATGCTATTTCTGGCGCTAGTCAGGACCTTTCGGAATTTAACAATATTGTTGTTGACATTAGGTTGTTGCTTTCTTCTCTTGAGATTGTGAATATCTCGCATTGTAGTAGGACTTGTAATTTTGTGGCTGATTCTTTAGCCAAGCAAACTATGCCTATGAGGCTGTGCTCTATTCCCTTCTCCTCTTCTGTGGAGGTTTCTGAAGGTTTTTGGAGGGGGAATCTCCCCCCTGTTGTTGGCTCCCTCGTGGAGTTGGATTGGTTGCGATCTTTGAAGGATGATTAATGTGATTGTTTTCTTGTCAAAAAAAAAAATAGATACTACAAGAGAAACGCCCCCAACAAATAAACAATTTTATATAAAAAAAAGAATGACAAATAAATCATTCATATATATAATTATCATTAACGGTCATGAATTCAAACGACGAACTCGATTTCAGGGATACTTTTGACTGATTTGCTGCAGGTACGAACGTAGAGAGTTCTTAAATCTCATACAATCTATAAAAATAGAACTAGAACGATAATTTGGTGTTTTAACTACAAAATTAGTTTTACCAACCTAACCAACAATAAACTACGACTAGAATCAAGTTAAATACGATTATGAAGCAATAAGTGCAGACCTATTCTACAAAGTCGCTCGACCGAAGGAAGGAGGAAACTCGACCGAAGGAAGGAGGAAACTCGACCGAAGGAAGGAGGAAACTCGATCGAAGGAAGGAGGAAACTCGACCGTAGGTGTGTATATCAAGAAGAGTAAACCTACGCCTCTAAAAAACCATACACTTTTTAAAATGATGAAACAAAATTTTTTGGTCCCCAAGCCTTTTTTTCCAACATAAAATTGGTACCCTTTTCTTCTCTCATTATGTATAAATGTTTTTCTGAACAAAAACGGCCTGACATTTCGAAAAATGCCCATTTTGGAGATATTAGACACTATTTATTTATTTATTATTATTATTATTATTAATAATATTATTATTATTTTAAATTGTAGGAGGAGAGAATGGAACTTAGTACAAACTTTTGTATATCTAAAAAAAAAGTACAAATTTTGTATTCAGTTTGGCGAGATGTGTTGGCCTCAATTATTGAGAGAGAGAGAGAGAGAGTTTATGTGTACATAAATTACTCTTTTCTTACTTATAAATAATCTTTAATCCCATATAAATATATTTCTCTTCTTTATATAATACCACATGTATGAGAAAAATTGAATCCTTACCATTTATTAAAGAAAGTAAACATAATTTCACTGATAAACTATATTCATATATTGACCTTTTAGAAAGTAATTTTTTAAGTCAATTTAAAATTTTAATGAAAGAAATAAAAGAACCCAAAAGGACAATATAAACAAAATAAAACAGCACACCTTTATAAATAAACTAAAAAGATAGTTAATTAAAGATGTTTTTGCACGAATAGATCAAATTGATAAAATATTTACAACACTAAATAAATTTGAAATTTTTTAGCAATTATAATCAAATATACAGTATAAAGTAATATTTTTTATACCGAATAAACTAATACATACGATGAGTATTATTTATATTGTATATTTGACTATAGATGCTAAATATTTTCAAATTTGCCCAGATCTATAATTATTTTGTAAAATTGGACTATCCAATACAATTTTCCTTCCTTAAATCTAAGTTATTTAAAGAGATATTTGAATCAATAGAAAAAAAAAGAAAAAAAATCACATCTCAATATCATTAATATAACTAATTAACTACAAATCCTTGACTAAAAAAAAATAACTACAAATCTTCTTCAATATCATCTTCCTTCTCCTCCTCCTCTCCTTCCTCGTCTTCAAACAACGAAGATAAACAAGGAGGAGCGACATGAGTCGAAAATGAAGTACAATTCTCCGACTCGATAATATCCTCCATAATTTCAACCGAATTGGACGATATCATACAATTTGGACCTCGAAAAGAAGAGCACGAAGAACCCGAAGAAGAAGCGAACGAATACGAAGAACACAAAAGAGAAGAACTAGAAGAAGTAGGAGAATTATTACACAAACAACAATTACAACATGAAAAATGATTAAAAGAAGAAGAAGCTTCACCAGCAAAAGCAAGACCAACCAACAAATCCACAAATGCTCCAATAATAAACTCATGATTTGCTTTGACATTAGCCTTCAAATACCAACTCAAAAGCATCTCCATCCCTTTCCAATCCTTCAACCCATGAGCCTCAACCATTTCCTCCATTGATTTCTTGAAGTCCAAATATGGCTCCTTTGAATCCATTGCCAATGCCACACTCTCCTCGAACGGAACCTCGCATTTCCCGACCACCGCCACGGTCGATATCGAATTAGTCTCATCGAGATCCAAAAACAGCCTCTTCCCCGGCCTCAGCCCCCTCACCAAAGCTTCAATTTCGTCATCGTTCGACATGTCGGCTCGTGGGGTTTCTTCGAATTCTTCGTCTTCGTCATAGGCCGAGTTCATGGTTCTGAAGATGTCGTTCGAGGTTCGGAAAGAGAGGGTTCTTGATTGGGTGCAGGATCGCCATAGCCATGGAGATTTGTGGAGGAAATTAGGAAGTTTTTTCAATTTCTTGGCCATTTTTTGAGAGAGGATAATATTTTTTAAAAAAAGATGGGATTTTTTTTTTTTTTTTTTCGTGGGGTTTCAAATAATATAGGGAAATATGAATTCTTTGCTTGGCATTAATGGAGGAGTCAGAAAGGTTAGTGGAAGGGAGACATCTTACAATACAGACTGGTCAGAGACAATGGAAAAACTTTGTTTTGGATTGTTTTTTTTCCTCTTAGATTACAACTGTTATTTTATAATGTTTGTATTTATTTTTATTTTATTTAAAATCCCAATAATTTATTTTATGGAAGTGTTTGACTTATGGGGATGGAATTAATAAAACCCATGTGGTTGAAGGTAAGAAGTTGAATCTGTCTTACCTACCTTAATCTATACGAAATTTGGGTTGTCTTTTTAAAAATCAAGGTTTAACCTAATGAACTATACTTAAAAAAAAAACAAAATGATATTCTACCGTTCTCATTGGCCACAAAATGACACTACCAAAAATTATCAATTATGAATCAATAGAATTGGGAGCAACTTGAAAAGGGAAATATATAAAAGGTCAAGTACTATTTTGGTTAATTGAATTTTAACTTTGGTTTCAATTTTTTTTTTTTTTTTTTTTTTTTTTTTTTTTTTTGGAGATTTAACCTTGGATTAATTTTCATCCATAAAGTTCTAAAAGTCTAATTTTAGCTCATAAAATTTGATATTTATTTCATTTTATTCCTTGAACTTCAAACTAAAAGTGGATGATTATTTTATTTGGATCTCTAAACTTACAAAAAAAAAAAAAAAAAAACCCTTTAAAATTGGTTTTTAGATTTTTTGTTTTGTTTTGTTCTCGTTTATTTTTCTTTAAAAATATAACTATAGTCCTCTATAATTTCTAAGAATATATTCACAGTTTGTTGTATGAATATATATATATATATATATATTATTGAAATTAATTTCGATTAATATTAATTTTAAATTTATTATAAAAGTTATTTTTAAGCATAAATGTTGAAATTAGATATTTGAAAGTCAAAAGAGCAAAATGGAACAAAGATTAAAGTTTAGAGACGAAAACATTATTTATAATTTGGATGCTAAGGAAATTGGTAGAAAATTAATTTCTAAGTCGTACCTTTCACTTTTTAGTTATTCAAAGCACTCTTGACTATTATATCACTGTGATAGTTTGTATATATAAAGATTTGAATCTACAATTTTATGGTCGAGAAAACCAAGTCCAGTACCGCTCAATTAAGCAAGTTTTGGTAGGTTAGTATGTAATGTGAATAATGTAGGCCCCGTTTGATAGCCATTTTATTTTATTTTTTATTAAAATTTAAGCATATTTTTACTCAAATTTCCTTCCTACAATGTATCCTACAATTTAAAAAAGTTGGGAAAGGCCTAACGAACTTTTAAAAAGAAAAACAAGTTTTTGGAGGTTTTTTTTTTTTTTTTTTTTTTTTTTTTTTTTTTTTCTAAATTTTGGTTTGGTTTCTATAAATACAGGTAAGAGGTAGATACCAAATAAGAAAAAAAAATATAGGATAAATTAGTTATTGTAGGCTTAAATTTCAAAAGACAAAAACAAAAAATCAAATAGTTATCAAACACGGTTTTAACATTTCAAACATCTTTTACTTTTTGGGATTTAAATTTGTAGCCCTTGTATAGTATTTTAAAAGAACATTTCTAAAACCTTATACGTTTGATAACCATCTTTTACTTTTACTCGTTCATCCCGAGTTATAGGATTGTGATTTGTGAATAATTAAAAAGGAATATAATTAAAGGAATATAATTAAAGGGCTAAGTTGTTGGTTGTGTGTTTAGTTGAAATTTAGGTTAGGGGTTGACAGTTAGGAGTGTTTGATGTTGACTTGTGCAAGTTGGTCGTGGTCCAACTTCTATCTACTACTTTACTTTTGTGAAGATAAAACTAATTTTCCTTTTTTATATATATGAGTCCCATTTTCCTATATATATATTTAAAAAAAAAAAAGTAAAAAAGATAAAGTACCAATGAACAAAAATCATGTTCTATCTTTTCATGTCACATAATAGATATTAAAATTGGATTCTATACTTTTAATAGAAACCTTGTATGATATAGTGTGTAGATTTGTATTTCAAAGTTAAAGATTGGTAGATGTTGAGAGGGTGATTGCTGTTAGGATCTCACAAATATCCCACATTGGAAAGTGGGAGTCCAACATCAATATAAAAGAGATATGGGTTACTCCCCTCATTGCCAATTTGTTTTGAGGTGGAACCCCATATTCTCTCATATGGTATCAGAGACCATAAAGCCCAAACGGCAATTGGTTTTGAGGTGGAACTCCATATTCTCTTATAATTGCAGCATTTTTAGTTATAGAGTTAGTTTTATTTGGTACTTTTTAATCATGGCTAGGATATAAGTCAAATAAGGGAGTAATATGCAACTACTATAGAAAAGAAGGGCGTATCGAATATGAATGTCGAATTCCGAAAAGAATAGTTAAGTTGCATGTGAGAACATAGAGAGGCTGCAAATGCATTGGCAGGGCTATGAAAATTGAAAAGTTCTTATTGTGTGTTTCATATGAGCCTTCACTTGCATTATTTTATAAACTTAAGAGGAATGTGATTGTGAAAGGTCATTATGAAAATTAATAATCAATGCAAGATTGAGGGAGTAGGCTAGGCTTTATCAGACTTAAAATGAGTAATGAAAGCCTAAAAATACTATCTTTTTGTAAGTTATGCATACACTTTTACAAATGGAGTCCCTTAGGTGTAGAAATAAGAAGACATCTCAAATTATGAACACATTGTATACTTTGGAAGTCTATAAGACAATAGAAGTTCCAGAAAATATGGAGGCATTTTGGACTATATTGAGGTCCATCTAAAGTTAGAACAAATGGTGGAGCGCTAGGGTGAAAGAAAAAACAAAAATCTCACGAAATCGAATCGAACAAAATCGATCCAGTGAATCGGCTCGATTTTTTGTAATAATATTGGATAATTCGATTGGATAATTTAGAAAACCAAAACATATTAGTAAAGTTCGATTTTTTATTGCAACAACCAACATAAAACACAATCACATCGATTATATAAATTCTAAAGGAAAGTTAAAATATATTGATATTGAGATTTGATGGAAGAACAAATTTAAATGTGAAAATATGAAATAAAAGCATTATAAATATTAGTTATTTATGAAAAATGTTGTTTTTGTTGATAAAATAAAAATCCTTAAAATTAAATTGAACATGGGACAAAAAGTTGAAATATGAATCAAATTCTCACGGAAATTAAAATCGAAAATTGAATTTAATAAAAATCATTCAACGATTTTGTCTTTTATTGAACATCGATCCGGACCAAATTATTGAAAATCGAAAAAATCAGTTAAATTGTCAATTTGGCACAAAACGGATAAAACACAAACCGAAATACACATATGGAAGGAGATACTTCACATTGGTGGAAGATTACTCGTGAAAACTGTAGGTGTATATCTTAAAGTCTAAAGATGAAGTTAATGAGACATTAGTGAATTGAAGGGTTAGTATAAAATCAGACCAACTAAACTCCAAAATGAAATATAGGAATTGAAGACAGTAATAATTGTTCTGCATTTTCCATTATTTGGTGGATGTATTTATACTGACATTTGTAACAAAATAGAAAATATTATAACAAATATTGCAACCAATAGTTACAACAGAATGCAAATGACTCTCATAAATTAAATAAATTTCCTAACAAATATATTATTCAAAGAATAACAAAATAACCCATGCATCCAAAATTTACGGGCTAATACCCCCTCAAGTTGGGGCATGAAGATTCGAAATACCCAACTTGGCGAGAAGAGATTGAAACGGTTGACGTCTCAATGCTTTGGTGAGAATATCAGCAAGCTGAGAAATGGTGTTAACATAGGAGGGTGCAATAGTACCTCGTAGTATCTCATCACATATAAAATGACAGTCAATCTCGATATGTTTAGTACGCTCATGAAAAACAGGATTATTAGCAATATGTAAAGCAGTCTGACTATCACAATGTAAAGGAACAGGCTCTCCCTGCTGAACACCAAGACTGTGAAGCAAACTTTTCAACCATAAGATTTCACAAGTAGCAGATGCCATAGCACGATATTCTGCTTCAGCAGAAGAACGAGAAACTATTGCTTGTTTCTTTGTTTTCCAAGAGATGGGAGAACCCCCAAGGAAAATAAAGTATGCAGTAAGAGAACGACGACTCACAGGGCAGCTTGCCCAATCTGCATCACAATAAACTTGTAAGGTCAAAGGTAAATCAACACAAAGCAAAATACCTTGGCCAAGACTACACTTTAAGTAACGAACAACCCGCAAAGCAGCCTCCCATTGAGATTGAGTTGGATGTTGCATAAACTGAGCCAAAATGTGAACAGAGTAACAAAGTTCAGGACGAGTGATGGTAAGATAAATTAATCGCCCCACTAGTCGTCTATATCGTGCAAGATCCGTCATGAGAGGATCTTAAGCAAGACCCAAACAATGATTCTCTTCCATGGGAACACTAGCTGGTTTAGAGCCAAGAAAGCCAGTTTCTGTCAAGATGCCGAGAGCATATTTCCATTGAAAAAGAAAAATTCCACTAGAATTTCGAGCCACTTCGATGCCAAGAAAATATTTCAACTTGCCTAAATCTTTCATATGAAAACAATCATTGAGATAGGCTTTAAAATCTACAATGACAACCCAATTATTACCAGCAATAACAAGATCGTCCACATACACAAGGACATTTAAAACATTATCATTCTTACGATACGCAAATAAAGAGTGATCAGAAGTAGCAGAAAAGCCATATGTACGCAAAGCAGCAGATAATTTTGCATACCAACAACGAGGAGCCTGACGCAGACCATACAATGATTTTCTTAGTCTACACACTTTCTTAGCTAAGCCATTACTAAATCCTGGAGGCAAACACATATAAACTTCTTCATCTAAGTCACCATGAAGAAAGGCGTTGTGTACATCCATTTGATGTAACTCCCATTTACGAGTTGCATCGACGGTAAGAAAAGTACGAACTGTGACCATTTTCACAGTAGGTGCAAAAGTCTCAGCAAAATCAATGCCCTCTCTTTGATGATTTCCAAAAACAACTAACATTGCTTTATATCTTTCAATGGTGCCATCAGATCGATGCTTGATTCGAAACACCCACATACACCCAAAGGGAAATTTTATTAGAAGGTAAATCTTCTATAGTCCAGGTAACATTAGCTTCCAATGCCGCGATTTCCTCCACCATTGCTTTTCGCCACCATGGATCACACATTGCTTCCTTAAAGGAGGTAGGTTCCACTTCAGCAGAAATAGCTGCAAGAAACTGACGATGTGCAACAGAGAAAACGTTACGATTCACATAATGTGTTATATTATAAGGAGTACCGGAGACTTGGACTGGCATGGGTGCAGTTTTCGGGGGAACCAATGTCGTGTTAGTTTTCTTTGGAACGTTATGCCATTGAACAAAGTCTTTATGGCGAACATTCTCAAATTTTTCGCGTTTGCCGCGACCAAGCATACCGTCATCCGAAACAGTCCTATCTGGATTATCATTCATCTCATTTTGTTGCATTCATGCTGCACAGAAGTGCTAACACCTTCTAGGATCTGTTGTTGTGGCGAGGAGACAACATCATCATTTTGTTGTTGTTCTTAGGGATCATCAATCATAGCATCTGTTCTTGTTGTACATTATCAAGTTGCCTATAGCCAAATCGATTACCTTCAACTTATGTAACTGCACAATGGGCATCATTATCATCAAATGATGGATAAAGTTCATCAGGATATGAGGAATGAAGACGCTTCAATTCTTTTTGATCTGCCAAAGGAAAAATATCTTCAAAGAATTTTACATCTCGTGACTGAAAATACTCCTTGTGGCAAGGTCAAATAAGTGTCATCCCTTCTTTCCAAAAGGATACCCAAGAAAGATACAATGACGACTACGACTGTCAAACTTATCACAAGGATTAAGGTTCTTAGCATAGCATAAACATCCAAAAACTCTAATAAGGTTAAGACTAGGAACTTGCCCATAAAGCAATTCGCACGGCATCTTTCCTTCAAGCATACGAGAGGGAGTTCTATTAATTAAATATGCAGCAGTCATCACACATTCTCCCCAAAAATCAACAGGCAAACAACCTTGAAAGCGTAAAGCACGAGCAACATTAAGAATATGCCGATGTTTGCGTTCTACTCTAGCATTTTGTTGAGGTGTTTTAACATTTGGAGGTTTGGTGAATGATGCCATTTTCACGAAAATAATTACGGAGGCCTTTAAACTCAGCCCCATTGTCACTCCTCATAATTTTAACTTTTTTTCCAAATTGACGATCAACCAAGGCAAAGAAATTGATCATTAAACGAACCACCTCATCTTTGGTTTTCATTAAGTATACCCACACACATCTTGAAAAATCATCCACAATGGTAAAAAAATATCGAGAGTTACAAGCACGATTCTCACGATACGGACCTCGAACATCACAATGGATCAATTCAAATAAATCAGAGAGGCTGACAACAAGTTGCAATTGAATACAAGAATAAAATCGTTATTTATCTTCACATTCCCTACTTTAGTTGCCTCAACACTAACACCATTAGGCAAGCCAATTTGAATGGGACAAATAGATTGACATGAATCAAACAAATTCTCATCACAACAAACATGAGTGGAGGCGCCACTATCAACAATCCAAGTATGAAAGCCCTTACCATTCATTCGGACATGATTTGCATTGGCTGATACCTCACCAAAGAGGGCGTTGACTTTGGTTGGTTGGCCATTATTCGACGAACCTGACCCATCTTTGCCGCGGCCTACCCGATAACGCCTTGGTTCTCGACCTTCTGGATACCCATGTTTCTCCCAACAACGATCCTCGACATGCCCAGAGGATTTGGTGGTGATGATATATTTTCATCTCCCATGTTTTTGGTCAGTGATCAAAATCACGGCTCTGATACCATAAACTCCAAAATGAAATATAGGAATTGAAGACAATAATAATTGTTCTGCCTTTTCCATTATTTGGTGGATGTTTTTATACAGACATTTGCAACAAAATAGAAAATATTGTAACAAATATTGCAACCAATAGTGTTAGGAATAAATATCATTAAGATATTTTCTAGATAGGTTAAATTTAACATTTGAATATTATTATATATTCTTTATGATTTGATAGAATATTTATTAGATATTATTTAGTATTTGTTAGAAGATCTTCTGAGATTTGATATTAGATGTATTATAAATATTGGTGGAAACTTAATGGAAAACCAGGAGGTTTTACGCCTTTCTCACAATTTATCAAATAGTTAGAACAGAATGCAAACGACTCTCCTAAATTAGACAAACTTCCTAACAAATATATTATTCAAAGAATAACGTCAAAATAACCAATACATCCAAAATTTACGGGCTAATACCAACAGAAAAATAAAAATCCTAAGAACAGACATTAGATTGGAATATCTTAATGAAAGATTCATTGATTTGTGCAAGCAAAGTGGCACTAAAAGATACTATAATGTTCTTGACACGCCTCGACAAAATGGTTTAGTCAAATGTTTTAATAGAACCATTCTAGACAAGGTCACAATAACAACGTAAGAATGCATCTTCATAAATCAAGGACATAAGTAAAAACATGAAGTAAATGCGTAAAGTAAAATGAAAGCAATAAAGAAAGTCGTACGTTTTTAACCCCTACCCATCAAAGGGTAATGCGATTAGTTTGCTTGTCAAACGTTTGTCGGTGGCAACATCGACATGCGTTATATAAGACTTTCATCACACTTGAACTGGTGCGAAGCATGAGACTGTAAAGGATAGGATTTCCTATGAGTGAAAGCAATAAAGAAGAGATAAAAGTGTGTTGCCAATGGATAGGATTTCCTTGATTCAAATCTTTTCCATGTTTGCGAGATGAGTTTCTTCAACAATATTCTTTCCATAAATATTTTTAGGCGATATGAATTTTGGTGGAAGATTTTGCCGGACATTATCCTGTCCTTAGTTGCTTTTATATGAACATATTTATTGCTAGATGTTATTTGGCATTCTTCTTTCCATGTTTGTGCTTGCAACATACTGAATTAGCTTTAATTTAGATGAAACACAATTTATATTAAAGGTGACTCAAGTCATACACATTTGTGAGTCAAATCAGTTCAGATCTTTGATTCTTATCCCTTTATGCAGTCTAGAATTTCTTATCATAAATACTTATTTAAACAAGATAATCTTTCAGTTCAAGTATGATTCTGATGCTAAATAGATGCACTGTGTAAATTTCTGGCATTTTTTCCACGGATGAACTTGCAGATCCAAGGGAATAAATAATTCTTCTCTTTCATTATATTTGAGGGCTTACTTGCTATTTGGATCGGCGAAACTAAGACCCCGTTCGATAACAATTTTGGGTGTGTTTGGGCCACCGTTTATGTAAACGGTCGGGTTGGTTATAATAACCTAACTCATCTTTGTCCAATCGTTTATTATAGTCGGTGCCTGAACCTGCATGTCCGTTTATCTAAATCTGCGTGCGATCTATCTAAACCTTACCTATACTATATTTGTTACAATAGCCAGCCCCTCAAACACCCGTTTATAATAACCTTTGTTATAATAATCTGTCCCTCAAACACCGTTTATAATAATCCACCGCTTATTATAACCGGCCTCCATCTTTCATAACCAAAATGGTGCCCCAAACACACCATTGGTTTTTTTTTTTTTTTTTTGAAATTTAAGTCTATTCTCACTCAAATTTCCTACGTTGTCTTCCACATTCCTACACTATTTTCATATTTCCTACATTGCCTTCCACCTTCCTACCCTATTTTCATATTTCCTTAAGAAAGTAGGTGTATATTAACCAACTTTTAAAAACAAAAATAAACTTTTGAAAGCTACAATTTTTGTTTTCAAATTTTGGTTTAGTTTCTAGAAATATATAGATAAGAGGTAGACATTCAAGTAAGAGAAAAACAAAAATAAAAAACCAAAAATAAAAAACCAAATAGTTATCAAACTGTGCCTAATTTTTTCAATTGTTTATCCAAACATCCATAACTCCTCGAGTGAAGTCCCAATGACCCTCCCGTTATTGTTCCTCCAAATTAACATGTGTTCTTCTCATAAACTTCTTGTAATCACTCTATAACACAAACCTACCATAGAGATGTCTCAACTATTCAAGACCCACCTCACAAAATCAAGCCCAAACTCCTCAGCTTCGCCCAAATTTGATTGTACCAATTATAACTCTTTATAATCCCATTGCAGCTAAGATTTCGTAAAACTAACAATAGTTCTACGCTACAAAAATTAATCGTTCAATGTGACCTATGGTATTGGTAAAATATTTGCTAAGCACATAAGCCCGCGAAACCTTAAGAAAAAGAGATTTTAATTAGATAAATGTTAATCTGGCCCCTAAAGGGTCGGTTCAAGGATGAGCCGACCCCGAGAGGACGATCCAAGGACGAGTCAACCCTACGGGGCCGACGAAAGGGCGAATCGACCCCTCGGGGGTCGACCAAGCGACGAGCTGACCTCCCAAGGGTTGGCCAAAGGAAGGGTCGACCCCTAGGGGTGCGGCCTAACAACAAGTCAACCTCACGGGGCAGGTCAAATGAGCGAGTTGACCCCTCAAGGGTCGACCAAGCGACGAGCTGACCCCCTAGAGGTCGGCCAAAGGGCGGATTGACCCTTCTAGGATCGACAATAAGACGAGTCAACCCCCCGGGGGCGGCCTAACAACAAGTCGACCCTACAGGGGCCGACCAAAGGGCGAGTCGACCTCTCGAAGGTCGACCAAGCAACGAGTCGAGCCCCTAGGGGTCGGCCAAAGGGCGGATCAACCCCTTTAGGGTCGACCAAAAGACAAGCCTAACGACAATCCCCATGGGGGTCGACCAAGCAACAAGGGATCCCCATGGGGGTCGGCCAAACGACTAGCCGACCCCTCGAGGGTCGGCCAAACGACTAGCCGACCCCTCGAGGGTCAGCCAAACGACAAGCCGACCCCTCGAAGGTCGGCCAAACGAACAAGCCTACCCCTTGGCGTCGGCCAAGCAACGAGTCGACCCCCTTGGGGCAGCCAAACGACGGGCCGACCCTTCGAGGGCCGGTCAAAGAGGTCTCAAACCTTTTTCTGAGGTCTTCCCCAATCATCTCAACTCTCCCGAGGTCGTTATACTCCTAGTCACTCCAACGATTACGAACGAAATAAATAGCCAGATTTGTAACAATTAGGAGTTATGAGCCTATTTATCTCCAGGTTAATAACAGAAACGTTATAACCGACATCGTCATCAACCAGCGCCTTGGACAATTATGAGTTCGATGGCCATATAAAGGTCAGAAGTTCTCCAAACTAGGACAAACTAACTTAAACACTCTGAGCTAAACTACTCTCAAACTCTCGAGCTCTCTATATTTTACCTATTTTCCAACTCATTTCTGACTTAGACATCGGAAGCCTTGTGGCTCACACCATACCGGTGTCTGACACTGTTTTTTTATTTTGCAGGCTACTCCATTCCCGGTAATACAAATATTACCGTTGATTCCGAGGAACCATTTTTCGGTATCAACAACCTACTTTCTCCAAATTATCCCAGCGCGTAAATGATCGTCTTCCTTGTGAGTAACCCAGTGTTCTTTCCTTATCAAATTCTCATTTTCCTTCTTTCTATTTGAGAGATGTGATACCTTCGATATAAGGTTTGTGGTCCTTTAGATTGGTATTAAAATAAATTGAGAAGCCCACTTATCATTTCATCAATGGATAATTTGATTCACTACTACAATATCTTAAATTGAAGACGGACACAGAATTTAAAATTGAAAACACGGATATTCAAAAGCGGGCAAAAATTGCCCGCCGTTAACTATTAACGAATGCGGGCACAGTGCCCGCCATAACGTTAAATCGAAGGCGGGCGCGCGCCCGCTTTCGTTTCCCTGTCCTCCTTCGTTTCTGTTTAATGCTAAGACTATTGAAGGCGGATGGCTGCCCACCTTCAATGTTTATTTATGGCGGGACATGCCCGCCTTCTTTTGTCATTTTTGTACTAGTGATTTTGTGCATTTGTAATCAATTCGGACAACAATATTGTGAACAGCATCACTAAAACATTTACATTTTGTGATAATCATATTCAATAATATATCGTCATTTTTTTTAACAATTTTATCGTTATGCTTTTTTTATCTTTTTTTTTTCTTGGCCAATAAGTCTAATAATAGCAAGAAGTATATGCTTAAATTAAAATAAATAAAAACAAACAAACAACTAAGCACATGATTTGATCTGCCATCTCTATATTTGAGGAATTCCCAAAATTCTATTATTTTTTCCTCCATCTTTTTATATATATATATATTTTTTTTAATAATGTGTGTATAGTTACATTATTGGTAGCATGATATCATTAAAAACTTTTTTTTTTTCACAATCACAAATTCCAGCTATCTTTCATGTGTGTCATCTCTTGATTTTTTTTTTCTTCCAATAATCTAATTAAGATCTTCTCTCCAAATCTATATCTAAGTGGTTTTTTTTCTTCCAATAATCTAATTATTTTTATTTTAACCTATTTTTCAACTGTTTTGTGTACTTAAGCGTAAAGATGCGTAAAATCTTGGCAACTTAATTAATACCAAATATATATATTTTGTAAAGAAAAAGAAATACACCATGGTCACTTTCTGTGTGTGTCTCATAAAACCCAAAAGAATATGAAAAGGAGAAAAGAAAAAAAGAAGTAAATAGAAAAGTTAAGAAATGATTGTAAAATGAAAGAGAAGAGTGGGGTCATGAAGCATGGTGTGTAATTTGTTTGGTTGCTCTTGAAAAGGAAAACTGAATAGGCAATTGGAGTGGTGAACCTTAAAATTACAACCATGTGCATTTTTTGGACCACCTTTACCCTCCACACTTATAAATCTATTTGGTCCCATAAGCCTACTTTTTATCACAATCATTTGATATTGAAACCCTATTAACTTATAAGATGGTTCAAGAATATTCTTGAACCCTCTTATAAGCGTTTGGTGAGCTTTTGCTTGTCTCGAGGCTTGCTCTAATTCAAGAGACAACAATTGAACTGTTTGGATGACGTTTTGATGAGGAATTAGTTTGAGTAATTAAAAATCGAAAGTAATTTATTGTGGTTTCTTTTATAAAGAAGTTAAAATGAAAACCTTGTTTGATGTAGATTTAAATAGAGGTAGTTATTTTGAATAGTTAAAATAAGAATGATTAAAAATGAGTTATTTTAATTTATTAAAAAGAAATAATTAAAAATGAGTGGTTTGAGAAATAATGAGTTATATTGAATATTTATAAATGAATGGTTAGAAATGAAGAGTTAATTTTAATAATAAAAATGAAGAATTATTTTGAGTAGTTACCAAAAACTTCTTTGGATGTAGTTTTTTAAGGAGGAGTTAGTAAATTCTCAATCTAAACCCTCCTTAATATGTCAAACAAACACCCTCTCATAGTTTTAAGTTATTATATAAGTTTTTTATTTGTAAACTTGAATAGATGATTTTATATTAGGTTTAGTTTGTATTATTAGCTAAATCGTAGCTTAATAATAATCTAATCTTAATATTATAAATAGCTTTTTTTTATTGGTGTGTTAAGAATGGTAGGAATGTAATTCTTAAATTTATGTAAATAAAAGTATTTAAATTTTTTTCCCTATAGTTTGAAGTGTTGAGTTGTGGGAGCATATTGAACCTCTTAAGAATTTGGTGAAGTATTTAAATTGAGTGATGGATAAGGCATTGAGGTGTGCTTTTTTGTACCCAAAATTATTTTAATTGTCACCAAGTCCTTCATAATTTCTTTTATACACACATATATGGAACATAAGTAAGCATAAGACCCATACAAGAACGTCGTGTCGTAGTAACGTCCATCCGTTTGAGTTCTAAATCAAATTGAACAACTATATATAATCGTCGTGTCGTAGTAACGTCCATCCATTTGAGTTCTTCTCGTGTGAATCATTTAGCAACAAAGTCTTGCCTTATTTGTTGATGTTATGAAATCGGCAATCACCAGTCCAAAACGGAAACGTAAATCGATAAATACGATAACGAGAAAGTAGAGAAGAACAGAAAACACAAACAGATTTACGTGGTTCACTAACGTTGTGTTAACTAATCCAAGGGCGGGAAGAAAACATTATTATTGAAAGGAGACGTCGGATTACAGATTATAGAAAGAATGAACATCAACTCTAAACGACTAGGGTTTTATTCGAGCTTATATATGTGATAACTCGCGGATGCGAGTGGATTTATGTAACGACCCGACTTCCTAATGACTCTAATGGGGCCGTTACTCGTGCATGATTTTTTTTTTTTTTTAAAAAAATAAGTTTAAATGAGACATGCACCACGTACGAATAAACATTTAAGAAAGATAAATAGTTCATGAATGGTTC
>JBBMEF010027570.1:0-16614 GCA_037832685.1 Sicyos baderoa | reverse complement strand
GGTTTTTCCTCTTGGAGGCTTGGTTGTATTGTGGTTATGGTTTTGTTAATGAAGTTACTGGTTTTTCAAAAAAAAAAAAATCTAAATACCCAAATTTATAATTAAAGTCAAAATTAAGTTGTAAAATTAAGGCATTAATGGTGGCCTTAATAGCATATGAGTTAGCTTGTAGGACCCAATTTGGGTTTCCTGTCCAATTCCAATTCCAATTTTTCTTCTTTGTTTTATATTCTCTCTCAGATTTTTCTCCCGCCGTATCTCCGCCGACAGCTCCGCTCCTTCTCTGCTCTCAAAAGTAAACCCTAAACAGAGCACAAATCTCTCTCTGTTTCTTTTGTTGATCACTGTTACCATGTTCGCATTCAAAGAGAAAGTTTCGGACAGTCTTTCCCGTCTTTTTGCCGATTCTCCAGATTCAACTTCTCATTCTTTAACCCCACCTCACGGCGACCCTTCTCCGGTAATGTTCTGATTTGCTCTGTTTTTGGTTTTGTTCGTTTGTTATTATGTTCTTTAGATTCTATGATCTTGCTGCCATTGTCGATCTGTTGCCGGAATGTTGATGGGTTTTTAGTTTGGTGATCTGGGTCTCAATTTATTTAGCCTAATTTTGTGTTGATGGTTCTGTTTTGTTCTTGGGTTTGTATTGAATTAGATTGGGATTTTATGAGAAATTTTGGGATTTGATGTAACTCTGCTTGATATGTTTGTGCTCATTTTTTGTTGGAACTTGTGATTGAATAACCTCATTTTAGTTTTATGTTCATCAATTAGTGATGTTGGTGTCAGTTGAGCTAGTTCAATTGGTTAAGGCACATATAATCAGGCAAATTCCATCCACCATGTTGTTGAACTAAAATTTTAGCAATGATTTGTGTCAACTCTACGATTGATTCTATCTTAATTCTCTGTGGATGATGAATTTACTGGGTTTTATCACAATGTAGGTTGTTTTCATTTTTCTCTCTTTTGAACTACATTGGCTCAGCTATGCTATTGATTTCTCTTTGTTCTTTTATCATGTTCTTTTTCATGCTATTGAATTTCATTGTATTCTAAGTTGGTTTTACTATCCTGTTTGCTGTCATTTACAGGTCAGTTCATTCTCTAAAGGAGGAAAGGCTTTTTCCTCCTACTTTTCCAATATTATCCCATTTGTAGGCTTTGAAGGACCCAAATCGAGCCAACGTCAAAACAATTACAAGCTACATCAGCCTCGCCCTGTCCAATATGATATCGTCAACTACGATTCTCTAGAACCCTTGGATGACTTTGAAGGCTATAGCACAGCATGTGGAACATTAACTTCTGAGATAGTGAATAAGGAAGGCAGTTTAGGATGCAAAAACAAGGAAACCCGAGACAATGAGGAAGATTTTGATGAGTCTGTTTCAGGAAGAAGTACTAGTAGTTCGGAAGTATTTGAAGAAGCAACTTGCCAGCCTAGTCCAGAAAAGTCTGCAACATATCTAACGGTTGATTCTGTTCTAATTTCCACTGATACTTATGAATTCCTGCTAAATTGTCTTCCTAATATCGTGAAAGGGCAACAATGGATCTTGCTATACAGGTAACTTATTCAAAATGTTATTGTTTATTGATCTATGGAGATAGTAGTTTCATGCATGACGAACTAACTTGAGTTTCTTCAATGAAGGGCAGCACATTGAGACATGGCATATCTCTTCGAACACTCATTCGCAAAAGTAATGAACTATCTGGTCCTTGTTTGCTGGTACGTTGTTTTTCCTTACTCCTCAATGTCTATAAGAATTCGATTCTCAAGCTAAACCAGTGCAGAACTTCATGATTGGTAGGTTGTTGGCGATAGGAAAGGTGCCGTGTTTGGTGGTCTTCTTGAATGCCCATTGAAGCCTACTGCAAAGAGAAAATATCAAGTTAGTTGACTTCTCCTCCTCTGAGGAATTTGATTTCACCTTTGTATCCCAATTTTATTATCTTTTGGTGTTTAGAGCATGACTGTATTGCCTAATTTTATGGTGCTAGGGAACAAATCAAACGTTTGTCTTTACCACCATTTATGGTGAACCAAGGCTCTTCAGACCAACTGGTAAGTTCTCTTTACCTTCTTAGTTGCAGTCTCCTTTACTTTCTCGCTCTTTGATTGTGCATCCGCCTTTGGCACCAATATGTTTGACTGTCACGGATGTTGAAGTTTTTGCATTAATCTCAAGTAACCGTTTCGTAATATTTTAAACATAGATATTTGTGATCATGCAAGAATT
The DNA here is from genome assembly GCA_037832685.1 of Sicyos baderoa. Classification (NCBI taxonomy): domain Eukaryota; kingdom Viridiplantae; phylum Streptophyta; class Magnoliopsida; order Cucurbitales; family Cucurbitaceae; genus Sicyos; species Sicyos baderoa. The sequence goes on along the minus strand of JBBMEF010027570.1, from coordinate 14,368 downwards.
AAGGAATAGTAATAGTGAGAAATACCTACGGATATCTTATTTCTGCTTCCTAATGAAATTGAGGTGAACCGTGACTTGTCTTAATATACCCCCAGAAGTTATATTTGGATGTAATATCACTAAGATTACTCATTACTCCTATGTAACTGATCTGGGAAACAAAACAATCTCTTGCATTGAAAGGGAAAAGTGGAGTGAAGAAAAGTCCTTTTCTTACTTGATCTAACTATTTTTCTTTGCCTGATTTGGGAATATGAATAGGAGTGAACCGCTATTACTACATGTGTATGGATGATTTACTAGCACTTGGTGGCGGCGGTAACTTTGCTTTACGCCTCGAAGAGGATCTGTAAGTATTTCTTTTCTCATCTGCTTACTGTAAACTGCAATGTACTACCTTTTTTTTTTTAATCTATGACTAAATCTTACATATCTGAAAAAAGGTTGAATGGAACCAGTGGACCATGTGAGACATTTGGTAACTCATGCTTAGCACATACCCAGGAGTTTGAGTTGAAGAATGTTGAGGTAAATCCCGACCCTGAAAAGAATTCGAGATGAACATATATCGACATTCATACTGTACCGAAACCTGATTCATGTCATTTTTTTGATTTAGATAAGATAAAAGAAATCGAACTTAAAAATGTCTTCACAATCTTAGCAACTGATAATGTGATTTTTGGTGAATACAGCTTTGGGGTTTTGCTCATGCGTCGCAATATCTTTCATAACGACGATGATGGAATGCTTTGCAGCTTTTGTTATGTTCAATTTTTTTGTACAACGTTGTTTTAGCTTCTCTAATATTCATTTCTCTGTTTTTTTACAATTTAAGTTTCTCAATTCATTTGTGTTTAAAGAATCATTTTGGATCTAGATAATATGATTGTGTTTTTGCATTCAACTTGATTGCAATTTAGGATTGTAATAGATTATTTATTTATGCACTTTCTGAGATTGGTTCTATTTTAACCTCTTTTACCTACTAAATATAAGAAATGTGTTTGCATTTTTACATTAATAACATTTCAGTTAATATTAACTTCACTTTTATTCGAAGATTTCTAAAATAAAATAATTAAATACAATGACTAAAATCAAATCTTATGATTAAAAATAGAGAAACTATAAAGTATAAGGATAAAAAAAGAAATTGATCTCTTATTTTGCCAACCGGATATTTCAACAAATTTTATTTTTTTAATTTAAGATTCAAAAGCCAAAATGAACCGTTGCATCAATAGTGGATTCAAGTCCCTCCACCCTTCATTATTATTTGTTGTAATAAAAAAAAAAATACATATATATATATATATCAAAATTCAAAATTAAATGAAATATGTCACAGTAAAATGTCACAGTAAAAGATGAATCTATTTAAGTTCCTCCACATCCAAAATTAAATGAAAAATGTAATGTCAGCATATATTAACAGTTCTGGCTACATGAAGTTGACATAGCTACATAAATTTTTTACTCTGCAAAATCATACATTTGATAGAAATGATACTTAACCTGATTAGTTCAAACTACAACAGAAAAAATTGGTGAAAATATTTGGCCCAACTTGTTGATCTGGGTGTATAACTCTCAACTTTGCTTACCAAACCTTCTGAAGATGCATCTGCTTCATAATCTGTTTATTGAATCCCATCATTTAAACCTGCAATTGCATCTGAAGGCTTATGTCTCCGTGGGGCCATCTTCCCCAGGCACGCCGAAAATACGAAGATTTCGATCCATCGATCCGACTGCCAAGTATTTTGCGTCTGGACCATACTTTAGACAAGTTGCTTTCCCTGAAACAAAGTAGAACCGGAGTTTTTTTATCAACATGGTTAAAGAATGTATCATCAGTGCCTCATTTGTGTTGAGAGTTCGAATTCAAACTCTTTTAATTTCTAAATTTGATATTCTAAAAATAGAGGGTATGATACCTGTGCCAGATAAATCTGGAATAGTTTTGATACAATTCCACTCAGATTTCACACTAGCAACTTGGTAAACTCTGCAAGTTAAAAACTAACATTAAACTTCGTAGAAGTTACCAATGAACTAAAAATAAATGTCATGAAATAATCGTAAACAACAATCAAGAATTAAAAGAAGATTTATGTGGTCGACTAACGTTGTGTTAACTATATCCACAAATAATAGAGAGAAACCATTTTATTTAAGATATTGTAAAAATATACAAAAGGGCAAATAGAAGGGAAGTTGGAAATGATTCCAAGGGTCAAATGCTTACCTTATATCTGAGCCAGCAACCGCAAGGTAAGATCCACTATGGTCAAATTCCACTACAGAACCAGAAACAGATGTTCAGTTATTCCCACAAACAAGCCTTTGAATAAACGTCTGACACTGGAGAAGTTGTAAAATGTAACATAATTCAACACTACAACAGGATACATACCGGAGTTCGTTGGAGTTTCTGAATCATAGGGTGCAAATGTCCGAAAATTCTTCAATTTTCGAAGATCCCACAGCTTTACTCCATCATGAGCCGCGGTCTGCGCGGTTTAGATATTTATTAGTTGCAATCGTATAGTCCAAGTGAAAGCTAGAAACCTTCATCGTAACTAATTAATAACTAATTTAAGACGCATACCGCAAGGAAGTAACCATTTTCAGAGAAAGATATGGCAGTTACTGCCCCAACGTGTCCATCAAATCGGGCCACATTTTTCTATAAAAAAACACATACAACAAATAAGTATACAAATTTAGGGATATGGAGATATATCATTCAAAGTTAGAGAGAAATCTCATACCTGACTTTTTACATCCCAAATTTTAACAAGGGCTTCTGACGTGCCTGTTCCAAGGATGAGACCATCGGGATGAAAGGCAGCAGACGTGTAGCCCTCTGTTGCTGAAGCCTCTGCAACCTGCAGAGGATAAGATGAATAAAATATCTATAATTTAAGCAAACATAGACAACATGTCGCATTGTATGGCATTTTGAAATGTCGTAACCCAACCATACGCCCATAGCCAATTTCAGCCAACTAATAAAAATTGCATTTAGATTTGCATGATCATGTGTACAAAATAAAACTGTATCTCAGAAAAGAACCTTTAATTATCCTAAAAGTAACTTGTACGTGTTTAACATGTGGAAAGGTTCTTTCTTTTTTCATAAATGTGGCTGTCCAGGCCAGCTCGTGCACACCTCGACTATTGTCACGAGACATACTGTCTGACCCTACAACATTTGGATGTCAAAAGAAACCCGTAGAAAATCAATTCCTAGGTAGGTGTGGCCACCATGGATTGAACGCTTCATCTCTTAGTTCTCCAAGGCCTTCTTGACCACTAGGCCACTCCATGATGGTCGGAAAGGTTCATTTCATGTGTTCTTTCTTCTTCTTTGTTGTTTTTTTTATAAGAAACGAAAACATTTTCAGTAATAAGATGAAAGTGTTACAAAGTTTTGGGCAAGGTTATGAGTCATTTATACAAAAAAAATTAAAGGAAAAAAAATTGTTTTTTCTATAACCGGAATCAGAGCTTTGCTCTATTACATACCTAAGGGCACCAACATTTTTTCCAAGGCTCTCCCCTGAGAGACATAAAATTTTACAAATAAACTCACTCGTGAGTTTTGAATTTGGGTTGAAAATTACTCTATGACCAGTGACTACTCTTCATTATCGAGGAATTTTGTTCATATGATGTCAATACCTAATAGATTTTTAAAGCACAACTTCTTAATCAATTCCAAAACCTTTCCTATCTTAACCAATTGGCAGAGTTATATGATTATATCATGTACTAGGAAGATATTATCAACAGCTAGTCAACAATCTTTGGGAAAAAAGCATACAAGACATAGCATCTGGAGCGTATACAAAATACGGTGGCACATAAAAAATTATACCGTCAAAGACTTTGTAGTAAACAGATACAATAATGAAAAAATAAGCAACTTACTAACCTGGGTCAGGCATGATCCTGAAGCAAGATCATAAAAACACCATGTGTTATCAAGGGAGGCAGTAACAAAGAAGTTATTGGTAGCATGGACGGTGACAGCTTGGACCTGTAAGAATTAAGAAGTTGAGGTTCCTTTACATTATGTTAATTTCTTAGTAACAGTACGCCAAGGCATGAAACTAAGCCAAACAAAATCAAAACTGATAGTGATTAGCTCCTATTAGTATAGATTGTTATCAGACTCTTTAGCAATTGAGACATTACAACGTCACAACAACTTGGCTGAGTTTTTTAACCTTCCAGCTGTAACCACTACCAGCAATGATAATCAATGATTTTGATGACCATTAAATTAAAACTCGACTTACCTCAGCTGTGTGATCCTTTAAAATGTGCCTACAATTGTAGTTCCCATCATCAGATTGTTGCCACACACGGACAGTCTGCGCAATTACAAATAGGCGTAAATTGGTACGGCACGATCAATCCCTGCCCTGGTTAACTTGAAAATGAAATAACTACGTTCATGAAGCCAAAGTAAATTTAACCTAAAGCTTAAACTCAGTTAGAACTAAGGATTTATGAACCAAAGCACAAGCAGTTCATATATATGTGCAAATTATTAAACCTAGCAGGAATTTAAGGATGAAAGCAGTTCATTTGTATTTCAAAAATTAATTCCATCTGGTTAGGAAGTGACCATGCTCGGCCAAAGAAGAAAATGTGATGACTATCATCGGAAGTTGCCTGGAAGCCACAAAAGTTGCAGATAGAAATTATTGAACATACATCCACAAACAGAAAATGTTTTCATCTCTCGTGACCATAACGAAAAAACACACCTTGTCAGCTGATCCAGTCAAGAATAAATCATCCCGGCCAACAAATTTGACACTTGTTACCTAAACAAACAATGATTAATATTCCCATCAGAAAATAATATTAATGAAGCTCCTGCACTTGAATGCTACTATCCAGTAAAATATTTAGATACCTTCTTTGAATGGCCGCTCAGTATGGATAAAATCTCCCCAGATGATCGATCAAAAACAACAGCATTTGTGTCCTGCCCTCCAGTCGCAATGACATCCTAAAACCAGCAAAAGAAAATGACTTGTCTGAGGAGCAAATTTGTGATTAATTGTTAGCAACAGCCCGTGTTTTAAAAGACTCAAGGCACAGGTCTAGGTGAAGCTCGTATTAAATGACGTGCTCCAGACACGCAAAATAAGTTTAACCAACTCTGAGCACAACCATTTCAAAAAAAAAAAAAAAACTCTAAACACAAATATCCTTGCATTTAGGTTTCTTGTTCTTTATTAATTAAAAAAAAACATTTACTAACGATTATTTTTTTTTTTCTATTCTCACTCCAACTATGTTATTTCTTTCTCTTTTTTACGGATGTTTTCACATATCACCTCACAAATAGAATAAAATAAAACGTGTTTTTCTTGTGCTTTGGAGCTTAGGCTAATGCGTCTTAGTGTGCCTTGAGCTTCTAAAAACACGTACAACTATAATTCTTTTCAAGAAATTAAAAATGGAAATTCAACCCTCAGCTCACCATCATGTAGACATAGTCAATATCATAATAAGATAAGCAATGCTTTATCAAATGTTTCTAAACCAGGCTCAAATATTATGTAGAACAAAATAGATTCTAGTTTCATGGTTTTTTTAAAAAAAAATAAATTTTATGGTGTAGTTCTTCACAATACAACATCGGATTAATGGCATAAATTAATGGAAATAAACTCATCACATATTTTATGAAACCTACACATTAATTTCCTGGATATGTGAACATGATCCCCATGCTTAAAACCACATTACTTTTTAGAGTAGCTAATCATGACTAATGGATTTTCAATGACTAAGATTATTGACAAAATTATAGTTAACCAATGTCCACTTAATTTTATTGAGTTTCACTTTTCACCAAAAAGAGAGGGAAATGAACTCTTATATTATGGCTTAAAAGTTTGAACTATAGCAAGAAGAGGAAAATGAAGCAAAAATAATGATCTGTGAAACAAATGTTTAATACATGCATGTCCCATCCTTCATCCCAAAGCACATTGGTCAAATTGAATAAAACAGTTAATCGCAATTGCAAGTATGACTTGAAATAATTGTTTTAACAAAGACCAGACAGTACCTTATTAAGAAAATCTCTTCGAGTAATATAGACTGATGCACTTGAGAAACATACCTTGTCATGATGGATGTCAAGAGATATAATCCCTGGTTTGTTTGTTTTATGTAGTGGATGGCTAGAGATCTGAGTGTAACTTTCTACAGCCTCAATAGGAACCAACGTAGGAGGTATCTGAGAACAAAGAACCAAATAATGAGTTAATGCACATTATATGAAAACCCTAATATCTTAAACATTCACATCGTCCATTCAACAACTTTCTCTTCTTTTTTAATAAGAAATAATTATATTTAAATATTTTTTTATGAAAATACCTGTCGCTTCTTCCTTTGTTGCGAAAGAGCAGCATTACAGTCTGTGAGCTCAGTGACAACAGTGGCTGATATCCCCAGACGTACTTTCTTCCCATCAGGTCCCAATTCCTCATCCTCATTAACTGGCACAATGAAAAATCAAGTCGAATCAAAACCAGCGGATTCCTGAAAATCCACGCCGATGGGATGATAAGGACAGACCTCTTTTCCCATTAACATTCGCAGCAGCATTGGATGGAATTGAAGTTGATGACGAAGGCATCTGCCTCTCTGCCTGAGCAAGAAATGACCTAGCCTCATCCCGTTCCTTTTTAAGTCGTGCAATTACACGACATGCAGCATCATGCTATAAGAAATAAAAGATATTAAACCAATAGTTAGGTTTATCTTATGAAACACTAGCCACCTCACCATGACTTCACCAAGTAGCAAAAAAACATAAATGTGTCTAATATGTCGCTTGCAAACCATTGAAGCATTGCAAAAGTATAAACCATGCAATATAAAGATATACAGTGACCAAAATACACACAAATGAAAGAAAAAAAACAATTAGAAAATCAAGCAGCAAAAATATATAACATGGTAATAGATTATGGAACAAAGATAAATCAACAAAGAAGCATTTTCTAGACATTAAAAAATTGGGAGATAATGGATTTGTTTTAAAAATTATATACCTGATACAAGGCATGACTTAGCTCCTGTCTGGCTGTATGCAGTTGTTGCTCTAGTGCAAAATTGGACAGCACCAACCCGTCCCATTCCTAAAATTATAGAAAAATCATATTTCCACTTTGGTTGAAAAAACAGTATATTTAACAGTATGATTGAAAAACAGAGATAAATATGTATAGAACCATTATGTGTTATAAGTATAACTTAGAACCAACATATCAAGTAGGAATAATAATGATAGAAATAAATCCTAAAACTTCAACCATAAGATAGCTTAAACTTCAACAAAATTTCAATATGAACACCTAAAAAAGGATATGACGCTTGAGCTTGAAGAATGGCAATAGTTAAGTAAATAACACCAAAGAATATACGTCAGTAACCTGCTGGAGATAAATTTAAATTACTTGAAAAATATGCATGATAAACATTCACATTTTTTCCACTATATCACATTCCATGGTTACTCAAGAAATTAAGGTTTAAAATGTAACTTAATAAAAAGTTAAATAGAAAATATCATACCGCTACATGCATGATACATTATGCCTCGCAAGCTTAAAAATCCACGAAGAACATAAAGGGAGCGCATAGAATTTAACAGAATATTGACCAAAGGTACAACTACAGAGACAAAATAGATTATAGACCATAATTTCATACATTTTGGAACATTCCAAGCATTCCAGGGATGCTAGCAGCTTGTCTGGGCTTGACTATCTGCGGAAAAAATAATGAACAAGAGGGAAGTTAAAGATGGAACACTAGAAATAAAAAGACATTCAGATGGAAAATATATCATATGTCTCTAGCATTTAACCCCTGCACGCTTCAGTTTCATCAAATAGAGTTAGGTAGATTACAGACAACTTGACATTCCAATTCAGATATTGTTTTGCCCAAATCCGCACTAACATATATTGCACAAGCAAGTTTTACAGAGAAATGCAGAAGGGCCCAAAAATATTTAGAATTGAACTAATAGAGATATTTCCCTACCTTTCCAATTTTAATTGGAACGATGTCATCGATGGAAAGGGGTTCACCTGTTATAGGGCACTTCCCAACATCCTGTAGTTGCAAGATAGACAATTACACTAATCAAATGCAATATATATTTTGTTGAAAAATAATTCTATAAATATTTCAACAAAAGCACAAAAACATTGAAAACTTAAATTTCAATTTCAATTCCTTGGAGTAAACCCCTCGAAATTTCAATTCTATAAATATTTCAATTTATCACAAAACACATTTGGTTACTCATAGAACGCTAATTCTAATTAACAACATGTCCTATAAATAAGAAAGAAAAGGGAGACGCGTTGAACCATGAAAACGAGGCTAAACCAAACCAAACCAAATCTAGGCAACAACAAAGAAACAAGGTTCAGATTAATAGATTCAGAAAAAAGAGAATAGAGAGCAACCTAACTACTACAAGAGAGTATGGTAGTAAGCTTTCACTTCTAAGATGAGAAAACTTTGTCGTTTTAAACGTGTTTACAACACGACAAGAACCATCATAGAGTGGCTCAAGAGGGTCTTGAGGGTGATGGGTTCAATCCATGGTGGCTACCTACTAGGAATTAAATACTAGGAATTAAATTCCTATGGGTTTCCTTGTCATCTCAATGTTGTACGGTCACGCAGCCGGATATCAAAAAAACAAAAACAAAAAAACATGACCAGACTTTAGAAAATAAATCTTAAAAAATGTGTATTAATTTTGAACACATTCCAAATTGGAAATGCTAATCGACTTCAGTATCCTAATCCATTAAAAAACAAAAGACCTAACCTTAAACCCATAGATTCAGATAATGTAGTTACAAAAGAAAAGCAAAATCTCGTTGATGAAAACAAAGCAAAAAACCCTAAAAGGAAGGGAGAAAAGAATGGGGAAAGAAAAACAAGCATACTGAAATATGTCTCTCGATTAAACGCTTCTCGAAGAGTAATCCAGAGTTCTTTGATACAACTGGCTCTTCCGGAATCTCGCCGGAGACTGTAGAGTAGCACGAACATATCAATAACAGAGATCAAGAAGAACACAAAGAATTGAAGGGCAGTGACAGATTGGAGAACTTACTAGAGCAGATCATTTTGGTGGAGAGCTAGGGTAAACGAGTGGAGCTGCGGCGGGAGAGAGTTTTCTCCGACGGCGGACGACGGTGCTCGCCCGGCAATCAGTTACCGGAGGGGAAGTGGAGGGAAATAGAGAGATCGAGGATATGAGAATACGTTAGCTGAGAATAGGGATTTTCTTGCTTACCGGTCGTGTTTTCAAGAACCAAAATCCATATATGATATGGGCCTTGTTTTGTGAGAGCCCAATCTCAATGATATTACGAATATAATTACTTTTAAAAATGAATTAACAAATTTATTCAATAATATTATCACATACTTTTTATGATATGAGTACTAAATAAAATTTCAAATATATAATACTCTTGATTTATAATTTATAATATTATAGGTGGACCCGCGATTAGTTATTTAGTTTAATGTTAATCTATTTTTACTCATTGTTATAATGTAATTCATTTTCTTCAATTTGTACCAAAACAATAATTTTGTGAAAACTGTGTTTACCAAATGTTAGTCGTGTTAACGCAACAATTTTATTAATTTGTGGTAAACCAATTTTAGAGATATAATATACTTATAATTCATTTAAATTCATTGGTTCACTTAGTTTTGTAAAGTGAATATTTCAAAGACTTTTTTATTTTTTATTTTGGGGAAAGAGCATGTTAGACGAGGTAGACATATATACATGTAAAAACACCCAACTATAACTAAAAAGAAAATTAATACTAAATACTAAGTTCAAGAAATTATCATGCATGGTTGAATTGGTTAAAGAGGTTCTTGTGGTGCATGACGTGCTTAAAATAAAACGGTATGTCCGGTGACATTAGTGGAGGTGCGCGCGAGCTGGCCTGGCCCGAACAGTCACGAATATAAATTACCTAATGTTAATCTATTTTTTTTTTTTTAATAACGATAACTGATATTTTCGTCAATCATTCAAAATGTACTGGTGTTGTTTAAACACATCTATCTAGATAAACAATAATTTACAATATTTGTAGGTGTTTTTTAAAAAATAACTACTTATTATTTGTATTTCAAACGTTGATAATTTTTTTAAAAAATTATAGTTATAAAAAATACCATAACTTGTTTTACCACCTCAACTCCTATCCGGGTGACAATAGTCAAATCAAAATTATTGGGTAGGACAAAACATACTTCTTTAATTTCACATGCCTCAAATAATTAATAGGATTAAAAAGAAAAACATTAGAAAATTGGCCAAATTTGGTTGTTGGAGAGAGCAAGCATGGGAGGAGTTAGGTATTGTTAGAAAAATCAAAAAATTAAACACATGAGATTGATTGATCTTTTAAATTATTATGTATAATCGGTGCGATGCAAAAAACATCTTTCTTTTTTTTCAATATATTAAATAAATTTGTGCACATCTCAACTAATATTACGAAACATATCATCCAATTTTTACCATATTTTAATGTGAAAAAAAAATCGTAAAACAATAATTCAATAGATGAATAATCGTCAAATAATAAACTCATTATTTTAAACCCTTAAAAACTTTCTTGTATGGTCGGTCTCTCCTGAGTTCCAAAACAACAAATTTTTGCCACTGATATGAAATAAAGTATAGATATATATAAAAATCAAAGCCCGTCGGCCGGCCTTTTAAGAATTGAATGCCTGTCGTAGATACATATAAACTATTTTTAGTGGTTAGAATTTCATTTACCTTCGATATTTTAAAAATATTCAATTTTAGTGCTTCAAATAACATAATCATTAATAGATGATGAGTAGACTAATTCTAAATTTTAATATATGATGATGTGGTTATATTAAATTATTTTAAATAAAAAATTATAAAATTAAAAACATTAAAATTTTCATTTTGAATTAAAAAAATGAGTGACAGTTCATATTCAGAAAATATAAATTTTATTTTTGAACACAAAAAATTGCAAAACTAATGGTCCGTGGATTTTGAAACATAGGGACGAAAATAAAATTCTAACAAAAAAAAAAAAAGAGTAGGACCAAAATAGTAGGTTTTTCATAAAAATATGTGTTGGATTAATTTGTTTATTCATTTTTTTTATTATTGTTCATTATTATTGTATATGTCTATCTATAATGTCAATTCAATTTTGAAGGTTTTTTTAACAAGCTAAATCAATTAAAGTATTCACCCATTAATATATGTCTAATAATCAAAAAGTTATAGGTTCGAATTCCTCCTAATTACAAGTAGAGCATATCTTCGAAACTCGGACCATCAACAAGTGGCTCATAACCCTAAGGACATCAAACAATAAATTATAATTAAAATTATGTAGTTACTTGTCATATTAGAAAAGTTAGGTTAAAAAAAAGTAGCATTTATATGTGTGTGGTATAGATTGTGGTAGTTGTTACAAAATGAACATTGCACTAATGAGGCAAGGTGTGTCTCCAGTTACATAGATCAATCAATTGAGATGTATATTTTAGTTGAATTTTCCCATTCAATGAATTTCAATGTAGCATGTGTGACATTTAAATACAAATCTTTCATTGATCATTCAACCTGTTTTTACATAATAATTCAATTTTGCCTCCTTATGAGACCTTTGCAACAAGATAATAGCAAATATGAATTATTTTTCAACCACGACATTTTTAATTTGTATGCATATATATTTTGAATTTATGCATATCTGATTCAACTTGTTTGCATTACAATTATTTTTTACACAATTAAGTTATTTGATCCTATAATATTTGAATATCAGAGTAATAATTTATTAATTGTGTATTGTTATAGATTGGATTTATAACCTTTGATTTTTAAAGTCATTTGGATCACTAAATCAATTCATGATTATTCTTTTAATCAAAAGTGCTTTGTGATTAAAAGGTTTATATATATTATCATTGAACTTTATTACCAAAATATGATTTAAATAACAGTATGTTTGTTCTAATATAATCATCATAAAATGACTTAAGTGGTTAAAAATGGATTAAGATATATAAAGTGGTGAGTTTAATTCATGATGACTTCCTATTTAGATAAAATTATTTATTACAAATTTTTTTAAAATCTAAATGGTAGGGAAAAAAATGCATTAAAATGTTATATGTAATCTTTTTTAGTAGATATTGAGAAAAAGAATTACAAATACCGATTTTAAAATTGTGACGCTATTGTTGAACTGGTTTATAACCAAATAATAAAAGCACAACGTTAATGATACATTCAATAAAATGTTATATGTAGTTACTTGTTCATTAAACATATAAACGTTATTATATCGTTTTATATGATATCGAAATCTTGTGTTATTAGTTTCACTTTATTTTTTATTTTTTAAAACAAGTTTCCCTTTATCTATTTGTTTTCCTCTGACATTGCGTTTTTCAATCCATTGTTTTTGTTGGGCAAGATGTTGCCGACTTTACTAATTTAAATTTCAAGTGGAATCTCAACTCTATAATTATTTTTATCAATGTTTTTTGTTAATTAGTACATAAAATATTAAACATTATTGCCCACATTGTTATAAATATCTTAATTTGGCTCCTAATGTTTCAACGAGTTTTATAATTACTAAACATTATCCTGTATTTGGAGTGAAATGGTTATATAATAAGTAGATATCAAATGGTACTTATGGACATATTTGATTTTGAAGGGAGGATTGAGTTGGGTTAAATTGGGATGGAAAGAAAAGATAAGTAAAATAAGTTTTGTTTTGAGGGAAGAAAAAAAAAAAAGTTTGTGTTTGATGTGATGGAAAGATGATGATTGAAGTTTTTATTTAAATAAAAAAATGGATATTTAATAGTTTTTTAATAATAAAATTAGGTTTGATACGACTAAAAGAAAATTGTTTAAGTTTTTATTTAAATCAAAAAATAGATATTAAATATTTTTTTAATATTTTAATAAAATGTGGGGTTCACCCATGAACTTGAATGAACTTATGGAAGTTCATGGGACAAATATGGAATGAAACGCAACTCATCTCATCCCCATTTTTCGCCCTTCGCTTATTTTAAAATGATTGCAATGTCATAAAATTTACAACTTTTATAGACACTGTAGTTATAACAAAAAAATGATATCATGCATAAAAGCAAATATTTTTTCATTCATGGTTGTTCAAATCTACTTTAGTATAGATGCAGTGCTAAGATACGTAAACGAAATTTCAATTTTCAATTATAAAAAATATGATAAAATTACAAAAATTAAATAGTTGAGAGTCAATATTAAACACTTATTGTCGATACAATCTAATTAAATCATAATTATAGGTAAAATATATGGTTAAATTTTGTATGATCATAATAAAATTGATATTTTCATTTATGTAAAAAGCTATAATCTAGCTCATATAATTTTGAGAACGTTAAAATTTAGTATCTATAATTTTTTAAAATATTATTATTTGATCAAATCTAAAAGAGAGTTGATATCATTGTAATAGTTAAATACATAAATATATTTTTCTCAAAAATATTTTTTATAGTAGAGGTGTTGTTCAACCGAGCAATCAAACAACCTAAACTAAATCACAAAATGTGAGTTGGATTATAATTATGTTATTTTGTTTAGGTTGGATTCATTTTTATATGATCATATTCAATAATATAATATTGAATTTGTAAATTTTATAAGGTCGACTTATATACATCCCTGTGACACTAATAACTAATTAAATTAAATAATTGGTAGATGGATTCGGGTGTGGGTTGGATCATATCCCGACCCGACCCGACCTGACGGAGAAAACATGCATAGAATTGAATTTATGACGAAAAGAGAGCGGTATATTTGTTGTTTGTTGACAACTTGTTGTTTACTCCATCTCTTATATTTCTCTCTCATTCACATGTCCAAATAATATTTTTCTTACAATCCACATCTAAATTCCAGACCAAAGACAATATAAAAACAAATACCATCCTTTTAAGGGAATTTTGCATAGATATCATAAATGAGATAAATAATTGTACAGATAACAAAAAAAATGAAAATAATTAGATAGATAGCAACTGTTGTTTGAAAAGACCAAAATGCCTTTTTAATTGGGCTTTCAGCCTATTTGATTGACTCAATCAATGACCATTGATCGACTAATCAATGGTCATTGATTGAGTTCAATCCCTTTCATTTGATTGACTCAATCAGTTCACTGATTGAACTCAATCAGTGATTATTGAT
>JBBMEF010027550.1:0-16617 GCA_037832685.1 Sicyos baderoa | reverse complement strand
TCGATTCTAATCAATGTCTCGAGTATTAATGGCGGTTTTTTGTCCGCCATGAATACCTTTTTATGGCGAAATATGCCAGCCATTAATACCCGATTTTCTACTAGTGTTTGTTTGGTGTTAATTCATTTCAATTCTACAATTACGAGTTCCAACTTGTAAATTGATATTTAGCTCTTATATTATTTGAGAACAATTGTGCCTTTTATGAAAGTTCTATTGGTTCTCTTTTCCTAATTTGTAGTAAAAACAACATGCATATCAAACAAAACTTAACTTACGTGCTTAACTTAACATGTTCATCAAATACGATTTAACTTGACCTTTAGATTAACTTAACTTAGCATCGACTAACTTAGAGTTAATGGATACATCCGTCTTTAATGCAATAAAAGTGTTAAATAATTATAAAAAATACAAACATAATAATAATTTTGAGGAGATGTAATTAGGAAAAGAATAATTCTTTAAAAAATTAAAATAAATACTAAATAAACTTAGCCCTAGGTTGATGAATAAAAGTTTGGAAACATGTGACCACTTGATAACCTCTGCCGACTAGCCACATGAGAAAAGACACGTGTCAAAATCAGATAGCTTTATGGTAATTCAGCATAACCGTCCATTATTTCAGAAAATATTTCAGAATTCAGCTATGTACAAATCTTCGGTGAAACACAACAATTTAATTTAAAATTAAAAAGTAAACAAAACGTTTTTAGAAAAATATATAATTTTAAGAGAGCAATTTATGTCCACCCCGGATAGCACCCTCACCGTGATACCTTTTATTTAGAGTCACACATTTTTTTTTTATAATAAATATAAAAAAAAAGAAAAAGAAATGAGATGTGTGGCACCAAATATGTCACATAGGTGGTATCACGGTGGGGGCATTACTCGGGTGCACCCAAATTGCTGTCTAATTTTAATCTTTAGATTTTAGATTTTGAGTGTAGTATTAATTTAGTGTAGGTTACCAAATCAAATATTTTTTGTTTTTGGGTGCTTTTAGAGTTTACCATTATACTTATTCCATTTTATAAATTTGTTTACGTCAATATAATTCTTTTTTTATTTTTTTTATTTTTTTAATATTACAACAATAAAAGTAGAGATTTGAGATCGGTACATTAATAAAAACAATTAATTTATCAATCTATTGAAATCTAACATTAGTCAATTATTATTGTAATCAATATTACATCATGTGCAAATAATTTTTCTTTTTTATATATATATATCATAAACTAAAATTAAGTATTATTAAAATATCATTGAACATTTGTTAAAGAGTCATAAGTAAAAGTTTTTATTTTAAAAAAGAGAGACCAAACATATATTTTTTTAATTAATCTTATTTATAATGAATGATTAATTTAACTCTTGATTATTAAAGATATGAGCATCATATCTCAATTCCTGATAAGACTTAATTAACATTTTATTTTTTAAAAATTACAATAATTTAGGAATGTAGAACTCGAACCAATACCACTTGGTCATTAGGTGTACATTCATGTCGCTAAAATATTGTTTTATTGACAACATTTTTAACAACATATACCTAACTTAATAGCATGATTGTATAATTTAGTCACCGTTTGATAATCATTTAGTTTTTGAAATTTAAGCTTATAACAATTATCTTACCATATATTTTTTCTTACTTGGATATCTTTCTCTCACTAATATTTATAGATACCAAACAAAAAAAAAAAAAAAAAACAACTTTCAATTTTTTTTTTTTTTTATTTAAAAAAAAAAACTCGAACTTATGATTTTTTGAGTATATTTACATTATCATTCTTAAAAATGGTATCATATTATAATAACTATTATGATAACTTTTACAACTAGATAAATTATAATTACACCAGTTCAATACTCAATGAGTCTATGACACAATTGTTTCATTATTTGGTTGTGAATTAATTCAACACCAACGTTACAGGTTCAATCCCGAAAATCGATATTTGTCCATTTTCCTTCCAATTTATACTAAATAAAAAAAACTAAAATTACAAGTTAACATCAATCCAAACGCCCCTCGTTGACAAAAAGCTTTTAAGCTTTTAAAATTAACGGCGCTGAAACCGGTGAAATTTTTTGTCGACAAAAACCGGCACCGCCAAAGCATTACAACTTAATAAATACGAAATTTAAAAATTAAAAAAATAACATTTTATAAATTAAAAAAAAAAAAAACGAGGAATATAAATTTAAAATAAAAACCCAAATTCCGAAACGAAGACTCGGCCGAGTGAGTCGGTAACCGTTGCTAGTCTTCATCTTCTTCCTTATCTCTATTTCTCTGCAAATCTCATTTCTTAATCTCCATTTTTTCTCTTTCATTTTTCCTTCTTCATAATTTCTGTATATAAAACACGCTCCTCGTCTTCCGCCGCCGCTCGATTTCTAGGTATGATTCTTCTCTTCTTCTTCTTCTTCTTCTTCTTCTTCTTCTTCTTCTTCTTCTTCTTCTTCTTCTTCTTCTTCTTCTTCTTCTTCTTTGATCTGAGTTTTGTTCCTAGCTGCGTTTTGTGTTCTTCATTCTGAATCCGCTGATTTGGATCTGAGATTTTGAGTTCCCGGCCATCGATTTCGGTTCTTTTTAACGATTTTAGGGTTTCCGCGATTTAAGGACTGATTTCTGAATCGATTCTGATTTTTTGTTATTTTAATATTCGAATTCGTGCAGGTTTTGATTGTTTATTTTACAGATCTATGCTCCTTTTTTTAATTTATTATTGTTTCGATTTGATTTATTAGTAGTTGAGAGAAAGTGATATGAAGAATCATGCCAACAATACTGAGCTAATTTTTGTCCTTTTTTTTTTTTACTTTATAATATCTTAAAATTATTTGCGAAATTTCCTAGCAGATTCCGATCTGCTGAGGGGACTAAATCAAACTTTGAATTTTCTTCTACTTTAATCGCTTGTTTGGTGCCATTTGTCGATTTTTATTTTATTCAATTTGTTTTTTTTTTGTTTTTTTTTCTTCTAATTCAGCTTTATTTGTTCCTTGAAATAATCGAAGACTAATATGAATCACTGCGGCATTTTGTCAAACGCCTTTTCTGCCCACGAGGAGATGAGAACCGCTGTTCCTTGTCCCATTTCTGACCTTAGAGATCGAGTTGTTTGCCCTAAACCACGCCGTTTCACTAATCTAGTGGTCCCGGTCGACCGCCATGCCGATACGTCTCTCCGGTGGAATCTCGGGTGAGTTTTATGAACTCTTTGTTTTACTCATCCCCCTTTGAATTATCTTCCTTTTGGTTAATTGTATTGTGCTAATTCTTTATGAACTGAATTTCAGTCACCAAGTTGAGCAAATTGATCACATGGCAGCTGGATCGGATCTGCTTGACTTCCTCCTCACAAGGGTATGCTCTTATGTCTTAGCTCTTCTTTTCTAGTTTCTTTATTTATTATTTTTGTATATATATTCGTGACTGTTCGGGCCAGGTTGTGCGCACCTCGACTAATGTCACAGATCATACCGCCTAACCCTATAATATTTGGATTTCGAGGAAACTCATAGAAAATTAATTTTTAGATAGGTTTAGGTAGGTGGCCACCATGGAGCACC
Organism: Sicyos baderoa; assembly: GCA_037832685.1. Taxonomy (NCBI): domain Eukaryota; kingdom Viridiplantae; phylum Streptophyta; class Magnoliopsida; order Cucurbitales; family Cucurbitaceae; genus Sicyos; species Sicyos baderoa. The sequence continues at coordinate 13,023 of JBBMEF010027550.1, read as the reverse complement.
CCAAGGCCCTCCTCGACTACTTGAGTCACTCCATGATAGTTTCGTTTTTAGTTTCTTTAGATCGTAAAGTTGAAGTAATGATATAGTTCAATTTATCAAGCCCATCAGGCCATCACCATAAGCTTTTCGATTGAATTGATTATTTAACATGGCATCTATCATAAGTTTGAAGCTTCCACCTTCCATTTTTGTTGAATTAAAAAAAAAAAAAAAAAAGTAGGAAAGAGTTTTATGTTCTACCGATACAACTAAATTGCTTTACTTTTGGAAGTAGCATGCCATCTGGATTCAGGATTTGAGTTTCATGTTCTATTAATATAAATTATAATTAACTTATGGTAATCCTTTGGCCTAAACTTTTGGAAGTTCATCCGTGATTTATCATGTCATCAAGATAGGAGTCTTAAGTTCTATTGATATAATTATAATGAAATTTATTCAACAAAGAGGAGGCTTGGTAGGTGAAGTTGTTAATGATCATGTGGTTAATTTTACAGGGTGGTTGCAGTGTGGACCAGTCATTTATGCAGTTGGCTTCGTCGCCCCCTTTTTTATGTGGGTCTCCGCCGAGCAGAGTAGCCAACCCATTGATTCAGGACACCCGATTCGGGGATGAAAAATTCATCCCCTTTGCACCAATTGCTTCACCCGTGAGTCAGTTGTCGCCCCCTACGACAGCCTCCAGGAAAGGAGGCCGTGTAAGGGCGAGTTTTGCGAACAAACCAACAGTAAGGATTGAAGGATTCGATTGCCTCGACAGGGACAGGCAAAATTGCAGCATCCCAGCCTTCGCCTAGAAACCAACAATCAAATCCATAGAATACAAAAGAGAAAGACATTATACTTTGAAGAGAGAAGCAAGATTTTCCAAGAGAAGAAAAGGATACACAATTTGTGCCCCCCTTTTTTGTGAATACGTTTTGAAGTGTTCTTTGTAAATGTAAATAAAAACCAAGGCCCATGTATACTGAAGCTGTGTATTTTTAGTATTTTTTTTTCGAGTCGATCGAGTCGGGAAAAAACGATGTGTGGATGTTCGTCAACCTCTTGTATTATATTTTTGTAATTAGAAGTCTTACTGTTGAGGGAATTTTCATTTGTAGTTGGTTTGGTTTTTTGACATTTGAAGTTTAAAGAGGCAAGTAATGTGTACATATTGCAGTCTGTAGAAGTAATCAACATGTGAATATTGAAAAAAATTTTGTGATTGTGAATTTTTTTTTTTTTTTTTTTTTTTTTTTTTTTTCTGGGTTTAAATAAATCTGCTTTTGAGAAGTTTGGTTAATTAGAATTTTTTGCTTTTTCAGGGCATCTTAATGGAATCACCGTCCTTCTCGGCTTTTACTAAAGCAACTTTGTTGCAGAGCTTGTCTCTTTATTGGTTTGTTATTTAATTTCTGAATTCTTTTCATAATTTTATTGATGGGATGAAGATACTTTGCTTCCTGACTTTTTATGTTAGGTCTTTCTTTTGTTATATAATCCATGTAAAGTTATAAATTTATAGAAATTATTAAATCATGAGTGTTTTGTTACAACAGTAAAGTGGTATCCATGATAGTTTACACATTTTGGAGATATTTGGGGCGAAAAGAGATTATGATTATACATGTTCAAGGAAAGAGAATAACTATATGCGAAATCAGTTTATCAATGGTCCGTTTGGTCGTGCCCGAGTAAGATTAATCCGTTTTCAAAGTTATTTTACCCTTCTTTACTTTGGGAGGTCTCGTATCTCAATAGTCTATATGCTCCCACGATTATCTCCCAAAGTGCATCGAAAGCCTACCCTAGTAGTGTTGACAATGTTTGTTCAGCCTTTCTTAGATTTTTTGAATTCCAATTCCTTTAAGGCTTTGGCTACGGTTATGCATATTGTTGACGTTGGCGAGCTTCATTTCTCGTTTGGTTGGCCACTTTCCAAGTTGTGGTTTAGGGCATTTGACGTTATTGGAAATGTCCTCATTCGTGGTTTAGCCTCTTTTAAGAGGATAAGGTTGGTTTTTTTGGGTTAATTTATGATTTGTTTTTCAAAAAAAAAAACAAAAAAACAAAATCAATACTCAAAATAAAATAGTGGTCATGTGGAGAATACAAAGTAATCAAGGGTAGAATAGGTCAAAATAGTGAATAGTAAAAAAATACATTTTTAAAAGTTTTGGATGTAGTTTTTATTTGGTCTTTCGATTTCAAAACCAAGCATTTGCTCCATTTTAGTTCATGTATGTCTTTTGAATTTATTTATTTTATTTTGAAAAATAAATTCACTTCAAAATTAAAATAATCACTTTTTCTATTAGTCTAGTCATCATTTTAGATAACAAATATCGATATTTTATTGATTTCTTTCTCTATAGTATCTATTTGGAATGCATGTTGCAATCCTAACCCAATCGTGGGCTGTGTAATGATGGGCCTGGTATCCTGGCCCATATAACAGGCCGAATAATGGGTTCTATTGGGCCTGCCACAACTGGTAAAGGGACCGATTGGTCCATTGTCGCCTAGCCCATGGAAAGTTCGGACGGGTATAATAAAAGAAAACTTAGGAGAATGTCTAATTTTCGTAGACAATTTAAAAAAATATATTTTTTTTAATTAAAGTTTATGTCTATTTTTTATTTTTGAATTAAATTTATTAATTGAAGAAAATATATTTTACCATTGTAATCAATTGTGATTTCAGGGCTTGAACTCGTGACCATGAAATTGAAATACATTACCACCATAATTGCACCACCGACCCTCGGTTCCACATAATTCATTTTTAAAAGAACAATTATACTACTAAAAATAATAATAAGTAGTCATAATTTAAATTTCTCATTACTACGGATCGGTGACACGATTGGTTATCTTATTTGGTGTTAGTCTATTTTCACTTCACGAAGATCTTAATAAATCTTGATAGAGTAAAAAAATGCACAACAAAAACCATCGAAACAACCGAATGGGTAAAAAACCATCGAAAGATAAGAAGAATGTATATAAAGAACTTATATTGAAGAAGATGACGATGATTATATAGCACACTCTTACAAAACCTAACTTGAAAATATGAATTAAATCCTAAGTCCAAATGGACTTCACAATTACAAGAAGCATATATTAAATAACATTTATACTAAATACTAATATTAACTAAACTATTGTTTAAAAAAAAATAAAAAAATAAATAACAATCCCAAGTTTTCACAAAAGAGGGAAAAGATGATAATTTCATGATAGTTATAGAACAAGTTTAAGATGGGCCAGCCGTAGATATTTTCTAAGAACTACAGACGTGGCCCTTTCTCCATCCTCCGATCAAAAAGCAGTCATTGGCCTTCATTACTACGAAAACGACCATTTTAAATCATGCCCTAACGTCCCTTTCATTTCTTTTTTGAAAAGTTATCAAAATTCAAAATGGAATTTCAAATAAATAAATAAATATATATATATATATATATATCATTTAAAAAAAAAGGCATAGCCTGTTGAGCGGCTCAAATTCACTCAACCCTATCCTTATCCTCAATCAATTTCTTATAAACACAAATATTAAAGTTTTATTTTCTTTAGTTCTTTAATAATTGGAGTGGAAGATTCGATCTATGATCTTTAGTCTTTAGACGCACATTAATGTCGAATTATTGTCCTAGTTGATATAAAACTCGCAGTTAATAGAATATAAAAATCTTATAAAAATGAGAAGTTCTCTTTTCACTATTTTTAAGATACACATTTGAATTTATTGGATTCAAAATAAATTGAGAAGAGTAGTTTATATCATTTATAAGAGTTGTAAAGTTTTTCTTTTTTAAATCTAGTAAAATTGTTCACTAATTCATTGTAGAGCTGCATCGAATCATTTCTCATTAGAAATCTCATAAACATTACTCAATTTCCAAGGAAAATTGGAGATATAAAAATTGACAATGATATTTAGAAACAAATCAAAGCATCGTTTATTCGAATTCGAGTTGGAAAGTCCGGAAAATAAACATAGGATTGAAGAGACATACCAAAACGTGAAAGAAAAAATACAAGAAAAACAAATTTATAAATAAAAACCGAACTTAACCGAAAGGGAATTAATGCATGGAAGCCAAAGAGGATTAGTAGGAATCTGGCTTGCGGGCAATGAAACTAATACACTGGACTTGGCGAACATTGTCGAAGCCAATGACCCTGATGAACGCTTGGGGGTACTCCTTCTTGCACTCCCCGATCTCGGCTACCACCTGGGACGAGTCGCTGCACCCGAACATGGGCAGCTTCCACATGGTCCAGTAGCGTCCGTCATAGTACCCTGGTGACCTGTTGTGCTCACGGTACACGAATCCGTGCTACCAATGATTCAAACAAGTAAAATTATATTGTATTATTTAATATGATATCAGAGCTCATGAATTATATAATAATTTACTAATTAATTACCTCCAACTCGAATTCAATGCAGGGTACCCAGCCCTTTCGGAGGAGGTAATCGATTTCCTTCGCCAATTGTTCTTCGGTAAGGTCAGGCAGGTAGGATAGAGTCTCGAATTTCTTCAACCCAAGTGGTGGCCAAACCTTTTTTACACCAAAAATGTTGAATTTTGTTGTGAAATTACTAATGAATCAAAGGCTTAAAAGTTGATAGCTCTATCTCTTATTTATGTGTTTAAGAAAATATTTTTTTTTTTTTTTTTTTTGTACTATTTTGGTTTAAATAAAAAATAAAAAATTAAAATTAATTAAGCAATTGAAACTGTGAGTTTAAATACATGGCTTCTTGTTGAACTATATATATTAAAGGTCAAAGTATCACTCTTGTCCATAATTTTTTTTTTTTTTGTACTATTTTGGTTCATGACTTTCAACATTCAATTTTAATTCTAAATTTAAAATCAGTAATCATAACAAATATAATACAATAAATGACAAAATGTAAACACATTTTAAAATTTCATCGAGAAATAATATTTTCAAAAAAAAAAGAAAAATGAGAAAAAGGAAAAAAAAAAAAAAAAAAAAAAAAAAAAAAAAAAAAAACTATAAAAACTAATTTTAGCTTGTTCAAAATTAAAAGACTAAAAAGTAAAATTAAATATTTAAAATTTTAGGAACATATTTAAAATTTCAAGAACAAAGACAAGTATTTAAAACTCTAAATAACTAATCAACCAAATAGCATAAGCAAGAAGGTAATTAAATTAAATTAAATTATATCAATAAAAGAAAGAAGTTGATAAACAACTCCTAATGAGTGAATGAAGGAGGAATTATAAACTACGATATGATACCTTCATGCACTGAACTCTTCCACCATTGTTAGCAAGAGTGGTGATGTCGTTGTTCTTGCGGGTGACGGGGAAGCCGGCGGTGGATTTAAGGCCGGTGAAGGGCGCTACCAAGCTAGCTTGAGCGGGGGAGGTTCGGGTGACGGAGGCGACAGCGGCCGAAGAACCAATGGAAGCCATTGATGCCTCTCTTGTTTTAGTATACTACAAGGCTTAGTTAGGGTAATACAAGCTAGTTGAGTTTGAGAGGCTTTGCACTGTGAAATGGTGGTGTATTTATAAAGGCTTAATTGGGATCTAGTCCCCTTTGCCCTTGGATGGTTCTCCACCTCTTTTTAGGCATTTTATCCATTCACAACATCATTTAGTGGTTGTAATTTTATTTGGTTAAAAACTTGGGGATTTGGAGATCATGTTACACTTTTAATGGCCACATAAGTTGAGAACATTTGGATTTCAAACCTTATCTCTTCTTCTACACTCTCCTTTCGACACGTGTCGCTAACCCATTTCCCTTATCTCTATCAATGGCATGGGGCTCATATTTTCCCCAAATCTGAACTTTAGATAACTTTTTTTTGGTCTATTACTAAATTCCAATTTTGTAATTTATTATAACCAATATATTAGATTGAAACTATCGTTGACACTCATCAAATATTATAGCGGTTTAAGACTCTATTGATTAAAGTCATCCATCAATTGAATTTTTTATAATTTTTAGTATACGAATTATTTCTAAAAAGTTTAGATTCATATTTTTTCTTTTTCTTTTCTTTTGATTTTATTATTATTATACATAGAAAACTTTTTTTTTTAGAGTATAGAAAAAACCCCTTTCGTTTAAGTAAATTACCATTTTTAACTTTTTATTGTCTAAAATTCTTCTTCTTTTTTTTTTAATAAATTCTTTTAAATAAAAATTTGAAAATCGTTAGAATGCATGTATAAAATTTTAAAGCAAATAACAAATAGTGTTCTATTTTTTTTTTTTTTTTAAAAAATAAAAAATAAAAAATACAACCACTTGAAACTATGACGTTGAAAAATAATATTAATTATTGAAGTGGGTCTAAATTAAGGTACTATGCCACGTCACTCACATGCACGCGCTTTACTACGTGGACCCGTGACATGATGGGAGTTGGGCTCACACTAACCTTGGGCTACATTGGAAAATAGAAAGGCCCATTATTCTTTTTTTTAATCAATTGATAATTCAAACTCATAATGTTGATGTGAGTAAAACATGAATTTTCTATTTCTCAATTATATATTTTTGGTATAACAAATAATGAAACAAATATGGTAAACTATACATTTGGAAAAAGATAATAAATCACATAAATCATCAAATAAATTAACATCCCCCCATAATTTGGTGTAAATTATCTTTCATGGCTAGCTTGTCAATCAATCTATCAAAGTATTTAGCTAATACATTAGCATTTTACTCTATATATGTAGGCAAATATAGAAGGTAAAATTCAACTTTTATTTTTCTATTTAGAATATATTTATTAATTTCAATATGCTTTGTTTTATTGTGAAGTATTATGTTGTAAATAATGGCGATGGTTGCTTTATTATCACAATACACTTACATAGATGTGACACATATAAAGTTAAATCCTCCGAGAGTCTTTTAATCAAGATGTCTTCACAAATGGAGCTAATGCCTTGAATTCTTCTTCACCAAATCACTACTACTTCTAGTTATAACACTCGTTTTTACGTTTCGAGGTAACCAAGTTTCCTCCAACAAAGAAACAATAATCTAACGTAGATCTTTTGTTTGTGGTGTTATTTACCCAATCAATATATGCATAAGTTTCAATATCAAAATTATAATTATTTTGAAATTATATGCATTTTTTTTTGGAGATTTTAAAGACAATCTAAAAGTGACATGATCTAGGAGTAGGAGCTTGTATAAATTGAGTTATCATACTCACTATAAACACAATATCTTGTAGTTTCAAATTTAGTTTAATATAAGTTTTTATTGTTCTGAATTCAAGTAATCTCGTCTCTTTCAATAGTCTATGATATATTTTCTTTAATTAACAAGAATATGTTGTTTAACATCACAAATTTCATCTCTTAAATTCCATTTATAGTCTATGGTATCAAAGGCCCTAAACCACAAATTGTTCGGTTGACGTGCTTGTCGAGTTAGAGTAAGTGTCACCAAATCTTGGTATTATATAGAGTTGCTATCGAGCCATATGCCAATTTCAAGAATAGAATCCATAGCCGTAATGAAACCATTAGGCATTGACTCAGACATTAGACTAAGTTAATCATGGTAAAGTATTCCATTCATCTTCCTATTCATTAGCCGTTTCCTAATTCCTTCGCTGAAATTTCAGCTCAAAGCGCTCCTTCACATTGCAATATCGTATTCGTAGCGGTCCACCATTGATGGTCAGAGAATGGAGAGAAGAAGCACTTGCAGCACTCTTTTCTTTCTCTCTCAACTCATGAACTGGAGAATGATCTCAAAAAGGATCGCAATCCGTGTAAGTAGCAATTGTTCTTGATTCTCTGTTTCAGCGATCGTTGTTTGTCTCTGGATTTCTGCCTAAATTTACTCTACGCTGAAAAACAATCGGTTTCAAGTTTGAATTCGTCATTCTAGTTGTTCACATCTTGAATTTCGTAAACCTAGTTTCTCCTTTGAGCTTATCCTTGAGCGCATTGAAATTTGAGTAGCTTCTGTTGACAGTATTCTTGTTGTACCAAATTCTCGATCGTTTTGTAAGAGCAGGAGCTTCGGATGGTGAATCGGTGTCTACATTTGTTAGAAATCCTTTACAATTTAGAGCAACTTGATAATAGGAGTAGAAGAGAAAAACTACAGTAATACCTCATAGAAATTTTCTATTAATTAACCAGCTTCTCAACGGAGTGCTTAAGGACAAGGTGATGAGTTCAATTTCCTACTAGTTTTCTTGACATCTAAATATTATAGGGTTGAGGTGTGCGTAAGCTGGCCCGGACATAAAAAGAAAAAGAAAAATAGTATGACTTCTTTATTTAAATAGTAGAGGCAACATTTGAATAGTTGGTGAATCATTACTACAATTTTTGGGTCGTTTGAGGTAAGGAGAAGAGAATCGTTATTGGGGTAACGATTGCTGGTGGATAATGATTGTTGGGGGTTAACCATTGACTGTGTTTGAAGATCTCTATTTATGGTTGTTCATATCTAGCAATGATCAAGAACTTTTATGCTTGTACAACTAAGATTAAAATGGTATTTGACCCTCCTTCGATGTCTGGCCTAGGGACGGGCGTGGTTACCTTGTTTCAAAAAAAAAAAAAAAAAAAGATATTTGACCCTTGTATATCCATCAGCAAGACTTGCAAACTAGGGGTTAAAGTTTTTTTTTATGTGCCAACATCAGTCAATGTTCATCATACCTTGTCCACTTCTTCATTTGTTGACACTTGATGCAGAACTTTTTTTTTTGAACTGTTGGTTTTAGTTGAGTGATAATTCAGAATTTTGGAGGCTGTTGTTTCGACTTACGTTGGTCTTTTTTCAGAAACAACATCTGGGATGTTCAGTAGAGAGGAACATGAACGATCATCATAGAGTGGTCTAGTGGTGAAGAAGTGTCAATAATTATGAGGTGATGGATTCAATTTTAGTGACTGCCTACTTAGGAATTAATTTCTAATCAATTTCTTTGACATCTAAATTTTGTAGGATCAAACAATATGTTTCGTATGAATAATGAAGGTGCCCCTAATTGTGAGCTTTTTGTAGCTTTCTTCTCTAGACAAGGTTCTTACAGCCTCCAACATCTTGCACCAGGCTCTTCATTTTTGCAATTCCAAGAAAAGAAAATACAGAGACCTTGTCTTTTAGGATAGTTTGTGCCAAAATTGAAGTGGGATCTACTCATTAAGTTTTTTTTTTTTTTTTTGAGTGTTTCAGAGTCAGCTTGTCTAGACTTCTACTATTTTCCCAAGACAACAGTCTGGCTCTACAAACTAATTCATTTGAAAATTAATTCTTAAGAAAATGATCATCATGTTTTGAACCTATAAGTATAACTTCTAACTTCCAAGTACTTTACTTTTTACAAGACTCTACTCACTAAGTTAGCATGAACTAGTTTCATTATATTAATGAGAAAATTATCACCGACTCATTCAGCTAAAAATACTTAGAAATTCATAATATTTTGGGATTTGATACCATCTTTCTTTAGTTAGGCGATTGATTTGGCACCAAGGAATTCTACTTTTGTGAAAGGCAAGATCACCCACGTGGTGGTAAGTCCAATTTCAATTCAGGTTTGGTTTGGCTTTAATAGCACACTAAGCTCTAATGAATATTTTGATTTTGGCCAGACCCGTGGATCCCGAACCCATTGGGTCGATCCTTGTGGATCTAGGAGATAAATCTAAGAAGGTAAAAGTGTAAAACTTTCTTTCTTACAAATAAATAACCATAATATTCTGGCTTTAGATGGACCAAGTGTCTCATTACAATAATCAATCCTAATTTGTATAAAAAAAAAGTCAAGGGTTCTAAAGAAAATTTAAAGTTTTAAGTTAAACATACATTTCTGCCGATCAATAGTGTTTCAATTGGCATTTAATTATTAGATTGCTTTAATTGCTTCTCTGTTAAGTTCGGGTGTTAAGGAAGGCTCCCTTACTGTGTCATATGTGACCCAAATGTGCCTTGGCTGGCTCAGAGGTGATTAGAAGACTTATATTAAAGGATAAATGTTCATATTGAAATAAACATATTATATTCTATTAATAAAACCATATTCCATATTGAAATTTCTGTATGATTTGTCACCCTGGTAGTTTATTAAAGTCCGTTCGGTTTCACTAGCCGAAATGTTAATTTCATCAATTGCTTGCAAATAGACGTTTCTATCATGATTATTCCCCGAAGTGCATTGAAAGTCAACCCTCTAGGTTTTGACGATGTTTGTACGACCTTTTTTGGATTCTCTATATTCCAACTTCGTTAAGGTTTTGGTATCGATTATGCATACTTCTGATCTTGGGGAGCTTTTTTTTGTTGGTTTTCTAATTGGTTGGCCACCTTTTAATGGTTCTTAAGACGTTTCTACGAAGCCAATCCCAGAATGGAACTTCCAATATATCTTATTAAGTTCGAATTTCACTGCTAAAGCGGAAAAAATCCTCCTAACAGCAGATGTTTTTTTTTTTTACATAAAAAAATAGTTTGTTTCATCAGCAATCAGTAATTTATGCCATTAAAACGGCTACATCATCACTTTCACTTATTAGTAAACAAGACACCAAAGTATAAACAGGAAACAAGAACTCTTTTGGATCAGATTCTGATGTTTCTACTTTTTATCCTTATTGTAACAGGTGCTTTCATAATTCTCCTAGCCAGTGAATCACTGTTTTTTTCTTCTGAAAACAGGTGAATCCACTGTTTATGGATGCTAAAATGTGCATATCTTTTGGAAGATCCTTCAAAATATCATGTCTATTGTGTGGTCCATAATTCATTCTATTTCATCCTTGTAGGGGAGTTTTGCTCTTCTGGAAATTAATGCCTCTCAATAGTTCAAAAATCTTTTGTGTTCATCATTGCAACCAGTCGTTGAATTGACCAACTCGTGAAAGAAGTTCAAATTTTGTGTAATTGCAGGTACAATACAATTATGCACAGAACTTCTTCAGTGAAACACTGTAGAAACAGAAAGGTTTTTTTTTTTTTTTTTCTTCCTTCTATGCTTCTGAAAATTATATCTTCACAGGGGTTACAGTAGCAAAATTTTCTTCCAAGTCAAGTTGTACATATTAATGATTTTTATCTCTATTGTAGCTTTAATTGAATTTGTAGGCATTGTGTTTTTAATGATATTATGATCAGGCTTAGTGTAAGTTGATGCTGTTCCTGAGCAGAAGAGCTTTTCAAAATGATAGCAGCTGCTTTGGGCAATTGAGCTAAGTCTATAAGGTAATAATGTATTTAAACAAATTTATGATTTACATTGCAATATAACTTCAGTGGACTGTCATATACTGATTGCCAAAGAGTGAAGCTACTTTGTTTGTTGTCGGTGGTTGAAGGGAATATGTTGATTAAGATTTAAGCATAGAATATTTCAGTCAGTTTGACTATTTTTTTTAGTCAGAAAGGCAGCTTGTGGTTTGGTTCAATTAAAACTAAGCTTGGTATAATTCCATGTGAGAAGGAAAAGGAAGAAAGGAATGTATTGGGAGTTTTGGAAGAAGTTGAATTCCAATATTGATCAAGTCATTTCCTTTGTTTTTCTATTTGTTTTCTTCTTTTTATTATTGTTTTAAACATTAGGGGGAGTGTTTAGGAAATGTTGAGAATGTTTATGAGGAGAATGATCATTTTATCTTGGGTCATCGGGAATTATTCTACCCATAATCTCATTTTTGAATAACCACTTTTGTTCTCCTTATAACCATTTTGTATTCTCTCTATAACCACATTTTATTCTTTTCATACTCATGATTTTATTCTCGTCACCCCAAAACTCAAGGAATGGATCTCTCGATAATCATTATTCCCACCAGATAATTATTCACTTTGGTAATCATTATCTTTCATATTCTCCATTCCCCATTATCATTCTTATTCTCTTTATCCTTAACACTCTTTAGACGATGTTTGGGCGGCGAGTTACCCCATCGGTGTTGTTGAAAGATTATTGGTGGAGCTTATTATTGTCTTGGGTTTGGAATAAAAATAATGGTTACTCATCTAATCATTATGTGTGTTTGAAATGTAGATGATGATTACATAATTAATAATTTGTATCTAGAGTGTATAATAACTAGTAAAAAAGATGTGTTGGATGAAGATGAATTAGTGATGCGAGATTGAGATTAAGATGAATAGTAATTATTTGAGAAATCATTATTGGTGCCCCAAAGGGCTATGAAGGCAAATGGGGGGAGTGGAGTGATAAGACCAAAGGGCCAAAAGGAAAATGGCAAAGGTAATAAAAGACATGGAAAGGGGATGGGATTAAAAGGTCATAGGACAGAAAAGGAAGAAGAAGAGTACAAAGTCCAAATAGGAAGCAAAAAAGTTGCTCAACTTTAATGCCTGCATGGGGGGCTCAAAATTCAAGATGACCTTTCTGAAATTCATTCATAGAATGGGACCCTTTTTTTATATATATATATATATCTTTTGGATGTTCTGTTTCTGTTCTGTGTAGGAACATTACTCTTTATTCATCTCTTAATGCCTACTCTACTCTGCTCTGCTAAACCAAGGAATAGAAATGTTTTTTTTTTTTTTTTTTTTTTGAATTCACGGTGCCCATTTCCTTTTCTTTTCTTCTTCTTTTAGTCAGGATTTTATGTCTTTTTTACGTAACCCAATACAGGGAAAAATGGCATGCAGGGGTCCGGACCCCAAATCTATTGCCATTTGGAGTTCGGACCTAAAATATTTGCAAATCGGGGTCGTCGCGTCTTTCGGAGAGATGCGACGACTTTTTTTTTTTTGTCGCATCTTTCAGAAAGACGCGACTCCGGGTCAACGGTCAAAACGACGCGTCGATTGACGGAAAGACGCGAATTCGAAAAGTCAGTTAGAAAGACGCGACAAAAAAAAAAAAAAAAAACTTTACAATTTTCTTTTTAAAATTATAATAATAATATTTTTAATAACAAACAATATTTTAACAAATTCCTCTTTCTTTTTCTTTCATTTAATATATATATTTTTATATATTTATTTATTCCTAAAACTTCCATA
>JBBMEF010027480.1:0-16626 GCA_037832685.1 Sicyos baderoa | reverse complement strand
AAAGCTAACAACAAAGAACAAATGAAGAGAAAATAAGAGATGATAAATAGAGAGAATTCTTATTCATTATTGGTGTGCTTACAAAGTTTACATAACACTTAATTTATAGTGTTTACAAGGTAGGAGTTACAACTTACATTTGCCATAAATGGATGAATATGCTATTTTAAAGGGAATTAGGTATGAAGACTTCTAAACATCGAATTTGTACCTAAATGTATATTTATTCATAACAGAAAGTAATTATTAACTTTAAAAAAAAATAACAAACCCTTCTTATTATATATGTAATGCCATTTTCAAATAATATATATATTTGGGAAAGAAAGGGAGGTGAAGACACGCGCGGGGGAGGGCGAGTGGGCGGAGAAGGAAGCAGAAAAAAGCAAGGAGAGGTCGCTTTTAAAGGGAGGGGGAGTGGAGCTAATTGCAAATGCAGTTTCAGAGAATGAATCGCCTGGCTCCCTTATCGGAGGAGCCCATCGACGAGCACGACGGCCGCCACCGCTCCGCCGCCGCCGCCGCCGGCACCGGGCGATCGTGGCGGAACTGGATCAGAGCTCATTTGTCGATCCTGTCTTGTGGTAAGAAGTCGGATGGGCTGAATGTTCTTCTCAGCGTCCTCGGCTGCCCTCTCTTCCCCATCGCCCTTCAACCTAACCCCTCCTTCGCCTCCCCCACCGATCAGGTCCATCTCTCACTTTCTTTTCTCTTTTTCCGATGATTTCATTGTTTCGTGATATTTCGGTTCAATCTCATGATTATTGATTTGATCTCGAAAATTGGTATTTAGAACTGTTAGTTTCTGTACTAAAAAAAAAAGTCGTGATTTCAGTCTTTTTTTTGTTTTAAAAATTATAATTTAATCATTTTAATTATGACAAAATACAGTCTTTTTTATTTTTTATTTTTTTATTTTTTATTTTTTTTTTTTTTTTTTTTTTGAGATTGTAAGCCTTTCTATTTTACTTTTTAGTTATATCAGAATAAAATGAGACAAGTATCAATTTTCGGGATCAAACATGTGACATTGATGTTCACTACCAAGCAATAAAATCATCGCGTTAGGGACCTATTTGGTAGCCTTTCTATTTTTTTTTTTTTTTTTGAAAATAAATTGGGGGAAGGGATTACAAATATCGATTCTTCCGGGGCACGAACCCATGACGCTGGTGTTCGAATTAGGTAGAGATCGTTTTTTTAGGTTGGTAAATTTTAGTTGTTATTGGAACTGTTTCTCTTTTAATTTCAAGAAAAAACAACTGTTCTCTATTGCTGCTGGTAATTTAAATATTGTATTATATCTTAGTTAAATTTTGGAAAATTTTAATCATGTCTTTGAATTTCCAAACTCTATTTATTTTTTATTCTCATCTATATCACATTATGGGTGGTCCAGTGGTTGGGTTAGTAAATTGCTAAATTGACTAAAGGAATCTATACAAATCATATGAAGCCAACTTATGATTTAAATAAAACTGTTTTTTTACAGTAAATTAGTGAAAAAGGTTAATTTATTAATTAAACTCTGACTGGATTAGAATGTTTAAATGAATGAATGAGTTGTTATATGAATTCTTAAAAGTTTTGGTAGAATTCTGTAAGCCTAAAAAAAAGTTTTTTTTTTTTTTTTTTTTTTTTTTAAAAAAAAAGAAAAAAGAAAATAGAATTGTTAAAATTCAAGTGGATGGCTGCATTGATTGACTCAATTGCACTCTAAAGAAACCTATTTTTGGAGTTAAAAGAAACTTGTGTTTGAAGCCAGAATGTGTTCAATAAAAAAATTGAGTGGTCCAAATTTTATATTTAATGCATATATGTTTTGTTCTTTTTATAAATGTTTTAACTCTCTTAGAAATAGCTCAGCTAGAATGATATTTATCTTTGAACCAACAAATTATGAGTTCCCTTACCTAAAAAAATCTCAAATTTAGAATAGATTGAACTATTTTATTAAAATTTAATTTATTATTACCATCCACTCATAAAAAAGTTACAAAATTATATACCAATAGTTGATAATGGATTAAGATATAAATTTTCATTTAAAGAAAAAAGAAATCATAATTACCAAAAAAATATATTCAGAATTTTAGAATTTTTTTTTAATAAAATGTAAATTTATTCAAGTAAAACTACTCTACACATGGATGTGTAGATGAACTCTACTTTTTGCCTAGGTGGCACTATTGGGCGCCACAAAAAAATACTTTATAAATGAAAATATCAAAATATGTATAATTTTTTGTAACTCAAATGATGCCACCAAGACAAAAAGTAGAGCTTATCTACTCATTCATGTGTAGAGAAGTCTTACTCAATTTATTCACCTTAAATTGATAGTCAATAAATTTTAAACTAAACATTTCATATTTTCTGATGTAGGAAATATTTGCTATTTACAAAAAAATTAGTAATAGAAAATAAAAGAAAAAATATATTTACATTTAATTTTCGCTAAGATTCTTATCCTCACTAATAATTCACATTTCCCAAAGGATGAGAATATGTAAGAAACAAACTAAATGCCAAGTGAGTAGGTGGGGTCTACTCTTACTATATTCATCCTTTCATTCTTATAGGGAAAAAAAGTTTGAAATTTGCCCTTCAATTTGTCTGAATTTTTTGCTTTTTTTTTTTTTTTTTTGGTTGAACTCATGTACAATTGAAATGATTTAATACCAAATAAAATAATCAATCACACCATTAATTTAATTAATAATAAGTTTCTCACAAAAAAAAAAAATCGATTAATAATGCATTAAATATCCTTAGAGATGCATTACTATTTTTTTTTATTAAATGCTTTAGAACAAATGAAGTTTTGACTATTTATTTATTTATGGAGGCTCAAACCATTGAAGTTTGTGTTTAAACTTTAAAAAGATGTTTATGAATTTCTAAATTTTCAATTCTACATTTAATCAACTTTCAATTTTATATTTTATAAATTCTTACGTTTTCTTAAAAAAATAAATCAACTTATTATTAGACCAAATAACTGATTTTGGTTTTTTATTTCTGTCTAATAAAACTCTTAACATTGCAATATTGTATGTATCTAGTGCATTCTTCTTTCTTTTTTTTTTTTTTTTTTTTTTTTTTTTTTTTTTTTTGATTTATGAGTTTAGGAATTAAGTTTAAATCTTTTTTTTTTTAATATTAAGTTTAAAATTTTCCAATTAGATTAGATCTCAAGAAGTGGCTCATTGGTAAAAGATTGGGATATCTTGGGTTGATTTAGAAATTTGAGGATCCTCATGTGCTTAGAACTCTTTTTGTCTCTACAATTTGGAGTCAAATATATAGTAGACCTACATATAATACAAAATAATAAAGTGGGCTGCTCCTATAGAATAATAATAGACATATATGTCAAATTAATGAACAAATATTGCAATTTTATTCCTTTTTAAAAACTGCAATATTGTGTTTACAAAATATTTTAAAAGAAGGACTAAATTTCAATTGAATTAAGTAGACAAATGTCAAAATAAGCTCCAAATTGATAAAGGTTTGAGATCTCTTCATCATACCAAATTATCAGTTAAATTTTTATGGCTAAGTTCAACTGTAAAATATATATATATAGTTATTGAATATTTCAAAGCTTTTTTTTAGTGATAGAGATTTGAACTATGACGATTATGGATATTGGACATATACTAATATTGTTGAATTATTGCATATGAAAATATTTGAGTCGATATAATTTCTCAATCATAAATATAAAAAATAGACAAAATGTCAAATTAACAAACCAACAAGAGTATTAATCTTTATTCCCGTGATTAAGAGGTCATGGTTTGAATTTTCCTTTTACTACAAAAAAATTAAATAAATTCATAATATAGCATTTTTAAAAGGTTAATTAAAAAAAAAAAAATTTGTTTGGAGAACAGGTATCATCGTCGTCTGAATATATAATAGAGCATTTTGCGGCGGCGACCGGTTGTCGGAAGTTGAAAGGGAGAGTGAAGAATATTTTTGCGACGGGGAAACTGAGTATGGAGATGGCGGATGAGGTTAGCTCCGGCGGCGGCGGAGGAGCCACCAGCGGAGTGGCGAAAAAAGGGTGTTTTGTGATGTGGGAAATGATCCCAAACAAGTGGCTGATAGAGCTGGCGGTTGGCGGGCAGAGCATTGTCGCCGGCAGCGACGGCAACGTGGCTTGGCGCCACACGCCTTGGCTTGGCTCTCACGCCGCTAAGGGCGCCGTCCGCCCTCTCCGCCGTGCTTTTCAGGTAAGTCTCTTGTCAATGACAGCGTTTGATAATCATTTTATTTTTATTATTATTATTATTTTATAAATATATTATGCTTTTACAAATAAAATTATGTTTCGAAACAGGAAAAAAGAAATCTACTTTAATAAAATTGTGAAAAATAAATTAAAAATTAAAAAGTTAAAATATAAAAATTAAAAAATTAGTAAACGTGGCTTAGACTTTTGATGCTATATTTAATGTCCTTAAACAAGTTTGAGACTGCATTTATATATAATTTAATACCTATTTTATTTTTTTGGTAGAACGCATTGCCTCACAATTATTATGTTCGGAACGTGAATATGACTCGTATTATATATATATATTTTAGCGTTTGATTTTTTTTTTTTTTTTTTTGAGTTCTTAGCATTTGAATTCTAACCAGCTATAAATTAGATAGAAATGTATGAAGAAAGTGAAAAACAAGTTTAACCTAATAATAATCAATATATCTCTCAGATTTAAACATCGTAGTTTTGAATATTTATTTTTTAAATATTATCATTCATTTTTGTTTCTTTAGCAAATGAGTTTTTCTTTTTCTTTTTCTTTTTAGTAAAGGTTGATGTTGGTGTGTCAGGCTGTAAAAACTATTTGGATGGACCTATTAACTTAGCCCCCATCCAAAGCGGCATGTTTGAAGCGATGGGTTGAGTTGAGATGGGATGAGATGAGATGAGAAGATAAGAGAGAATATGTTTATGTTTGGGGAGAATGATAGTTATATTTGATGCGATGGAAAGAGAATGGTTGAAGTTTTTATTTAAATAAAAAAATTGATATTTAATAGTTTTTTAATAATAAAGTTATGTTTGATGTGTTGAAAAGAGAATTGTTGAAGTTTTTATTTAAATAAAAAAATAGATATTTAGTAGTTTTTTAATATTTTAATATTTAAATAAAAACGTGAGACCTATGTGTGGAATTTGGTAGGAGTTGAGTGGACTTATGGAAGTTCATGTGACAAACATAAAATTGACGTGCATTCCTTCTCAACTCCTCTTTTGTCTATGGGCCAAACGTGCTCTAAAAATCCATTACGAAAAAAAGAAAAAAGAAAAAAGAAAAAAGAAAAAAGAAAAAAGAAAAAAGAAGGAAGAAAAGAAAAAAGGTGTTCCACACCCCACTAATATTTGAGAGAGGGCTTCACTCATTTTCAGACCCTACCATTTTTTTAGAGACAGAAAAGGTGTTTAATTATTAAAGTTTTTATTTGAGTGTTCTATAAGGGAAGATCTTGAAGGCATCTTCAAATATTTCAAGTCTTTGTCACTAGGACCATTCCTTAGACATTAGGACATTAATTTAACAAAAATCAGAATATGATTTATCAGCCATGTTACAAGTTTTTATCAAAAGAAATCTTGACTTGTAAGTTTTTCATTTCAACTTTATGTTTCAAAATATTACAATTTTTACCTTTAAATTTTGATTTTAGTTTTCATTTAATCTATTGATTTTTAGATTTTTTACGCATTTACTCCTAACTTTTAACCATTAACGTTATCCTTTTGTACTTGGTGTCAACTTTTTTTGTTAATCCATTCAAAATAATTATGGCGTAACAAATTTAAAATTAATTTTGTTGGTGATGAAAATTTAGCAAAATATAATTTTAAGCTATGAAATTAAATTAAAAAAAAAAGAGAGTATCAGTATTAAAAAAAAATCAGGAACATGTCAAACTTAAAACATACAACCAAATAAAAATTAAACTTAAAATTTAAATATGATTTGGTGGTAATTCATTTTCACTCCACGATTAACGGGTTCGATCCCTAAAATCGGTATTTGTAACTATTTTCTCCAATTTGTACTATAAAAAAAAGCCTCCCTCTAAAAGAAAATAGAAACATAACATTTTGAAATTTAGAAAAAAATGATTCCAAAAAAAACAAAAACAAATAAATAAAAAAGATACTAAAAACAAGATTGATTTTTAAGCTAAACAACCTCGATTACTTGAAACAATTAGTTTTATTCCTTGATAATTAGTAAACAAATTCTTTCTTAAATACGAATTGGAAGAATTTTAAGCTAAACAACCTCGATTGCTTGAAATGAATATTAAAACTGTTGTATCAGAATTATGTGGTTTTTAATTTTTATTTTTTTAAGAAACCAAATCAATGTGCTTAGATGTTGACTTTGAATTTCACCAAAAAAAAAGAAGAAAAAAAAGTGTTGACTTTGAATTTCATGACACCATTGTTTATGCAGGGATTAGATCCACTAGCGATTTCAGAAGTATTCTCTCTAGCACAATACATGGGAGAGAAGCAAATCATGGCCGTTGATTGCTTCGTACTAAAATTGTCAGCGGATCAAATGGACCTCGCCGATCGAAACGATAACACAGCCGAGATGATCAAGCACGCGATCTACGGTTACTTTTGTCAACGGCGTGGACTCTTGGTTTACTTGGAAGACTCCTCGTTGACTCGGATTCAATCCCCCGGCTCTCACCCGATGTATTGGGAAACAACAATGTCTACAAAAATCGGCGATTATCGATCAGTCGACGGGGTTATGATTGCCCACTCTGGCGAGACCAACGTTGTCATCACACGATTCGGAGACGATCTCAAAACGGGTCCTATGATAACACGGTTGCATGAGATTTCGAGTATCGATGATGTGGCGTTTAACGTCCCGGGATTGTCTATGGATAGCTTTATTCCACCAAAGCTAGTTCAAAAAGATCGATCAGATGGTGGACTAGGATTGAATGTTACTGCTCAATGATCAATGGTCGTGAATACAAACATGAAAAAGTTTTTACTACAATAATAAGATGTATTAGTTTCAAATGTTTTGAGTGTTTTTTCAATATAGTCTCTATTATTGAAAAAATTGGTTTAGTTATTATGTTTTTAACAATTCTTCCTTATCAAGATTTGTGATAAATTTATGTAACATAGTATTCAACGACTTGGTGAAATTTTAGATGAGGAAACTCTCTAATTCCTCTTTCAAGCTTATGTAAAATTTGTAAAAATTAAGTTTTATCTCTCTTTTTATTATCTTAGTTACTTTTCTTTCTTATCAAAATTCTCCAATTTGTTGAGTACTCAATGTTATAAATTTGCCATGTACTCGTTTCAAACGTTTACAACAATGACAATTAACTAAATTAACTAAAGGAAAACTTACCAATTTAGTCAAATTTAGAAAATAATTATAAATATGATCACATCCTAAAAAAAGCTTACAACTAAATGAATATTATACTATCTTATGATACTATATTAATAATAACCGACTGTATTACTGAGTATTTATAATACAATATTGAAATATATTAGTGGACATGAATGCAAGTAATTTAAAATTTGATTTTCAAAAAAAAAAAAAAAAAAACTTTAAA
This sequence comes from Sicyos baderoa, assembly GCA_037832685.1. Classification (NCBI taxonomy): domain Eukaryota; kingdom Viridiplantae; phylum Streptophyta; class Magnoliopsida; order Cucurbitales; family Cucurbitaceae; genus Sicyos; species Sicyos baderoa. The sequence continues at coordinate 8,991 of JBBMEF010027480.1, read as the reverse complement.
ATTTGACTATATTTATATTTTTGTGAGAAGAATTACCATTTTACTTTAACTAAATTGAAAATTTAAAAATGTTGTTATAAAGAAACGATATAACCGAAGTTGTGATATCTTTGTTTCCAATGAGGATATTATCTTTGTTTTCAATGAGGATAATATCTTATATTCAAATAAGAATAATTTATTTCATTAGTACCACTTAGAATACTACTCCTTTTGGCTACTTCACCTTAACCTTGTATTGAACAAGAATACTAATTTGAGCATTTTCAAAGTCATAAAAACAAATATTTCACAAAACTGACATTTTTTTTCCTATATAATATTTGTTGTACTAAGAATTGAAATGCTCTCTATTTGCAAATCTAAACTGAAAATACTATAATTGCTCTTTTTTGCCCATACGCACAATTCTGTTTCTTAAAAACTTAGGCTTGGAAATTAACGAGGGAAAGCAATAAAAAAATATATTGTTCGTTTGATTAGTGCGGAAGAGTTAAGTACATTTAAGATGCGTGCAATTTTTTTTATCAAAAAAAATGTAACCATTTAATTCCAAACAAATAAACTTTGAATAGTCATGTCTTACCGATTTCTCTACGAAATATTTAAATTCTTAGTCGAACTCCATATTCGAAAAACCAATGATTACAAAAACAATAGAAGCCTTTCTCGTATATTATCGACTATCGACCCAACTACGTCGATTCGTGCCCTCTCCGAGTAAAAGAAACAAAAGGACTCAATTGGAAAGAAAAGGCCATTTAGGCATCTGTATTAGAAAAAGCTTTACATAATGGAGTAAAGTTTTGTGTATTAGCACCCCAGTTGTGAAAAGAAGGATGCAGGTGGGGAGTGTGTTGTAATGCAAAGGGGATTAAGGCATGAGATTTGTTTTTTTTTTTCTTTTTTCTTTTTTCTTTTACTATGAGATGGGGAAGGTACCACAAATACAAAAAGCAGATCACCATAGTGACATGAGATCTCACATAGAGATACCTGTCGAAATCGAATACAGCACGTGATCCCGATCCCGCTACCAATCTTAGCCATTTTCTATCTACTTTCTCAACGAACAATCTTCTTTTTCTTCTGCATCTCTGTGCTTTGATGCTTCTGTCACACACCTGAAACTACAAACAAACAATTTTACATTTCGATCGCCTTTTTTTCCGGAATCAAAGCGTAAGATGGAAGAACAATATTGGGGGATGGAAAAGGAGTTTACCTACTACTCTATGGGTTAACGTCTACTAGACCGAGATTTACACCGAAACTCGGCAAGGATTGCTATATGATTGGAGGACCATTTTGGTGATGGAAGTGCTGAATCTTTCCTCAAGCTCTCCTCATCCAGGAGCTCTAACAAGGACTCCACTGTTATAGTGTCCGCTGGAGAAACACAAATTAATGTTCTTTAAGAAAATCATCAGTTGAAGAAAAGAACAAACAGCAGTCTGTAGGCTGAGCTATACCTGTGTAGAAAATATAGTCGAGGGTTCCGATAAAATCTCTAGTACAACACGTAAATAAGGGCTCATTTGTTGTACGATCCAACCCTTTCCTCTGCTGCAGATTACCGAACTCGATACCGACTGCCTTCATTGCAAGGGAGGAGTACGCACTAACCTGCAGACGGATTATCATTCAGCTTTACAACTGGGAAGATAAATTTGCAACCTGACCTACGATATTATATCAATAGAAGACCTACCAAAGGTAGCTGATGTGTCAATTTGATATGCGTTTGACATAGATTTAGAGGATCAACAGCTAAATCGGGATGTGCAGGATCTACCTTGCCCCTAGTAAGAAGATGATGTGCGGCACTGCAACAAAGTTCAATTGCTAAGATAATCCTACAAATCTTTGACATAACCATATGATCCTATTTGTCACTACGCAGAAATACATACCTTCCAGGGATAGAATTAAAATTCCCACAGACCATCATTGGAATATCTGCACTGTCCGATATTTTCTCCAGTCCTTTCAATAAAGTATGGACCTAGTTTCCAGAATATTAAACGAGTTACGACACAATGCATATTATTCAAGGGGAGGAAAATAGAAGAAAATATGATACAGTAATATCGAAAGCCAAATTACCTGCCAGAGCCTGACATCCATTAAATCTTTGTTCCCGATAATATGCGTATTAGCCTAATAAGAAATTGATGTGTAAAACATTAATAAACACTTCATAAAGAAACCAACAAAATCAACTTCTCTGCTTGTAGAGTAGAGTATCAAACAACAAAAGGTTGAAATTTTGAAACAGAAACAAAGTGTCTGGAGACAAATCAAAACCCATGAGAATGTCCAAGGACAACTAAATTTCCGAGGCTTTGGACATTTAATATAACCCACTAAGTTTAGAGTAAAATAGCTATTCTATGATGCATCTGAAAAGAGTGCATATCGAGAAATAGACTTGAATATTTAAAGAAAATAAACAAGCATTATTAGATGCACAGAAAAATTAAACCCAGAAACACTAAACAAATGTTCCAGAGTTCTTACCACACAAACAAGCTGCCTTTTTCCTTGACTATCAACTGTAGAAGTGCTGAATTTCGGTTCAAGAACTACTATAAGTGCAACATCATCCTACCAATCAGTGCAGCAGATAATTAAATTTAGTTCACAATACGCTTTGCAGTCAAAATGAATGGCTAAGAGGCGGGAAAAAACACAAGAAAATTACCCTGATTAATCGATTTAAAGCATCTCTCTTTTGAGCAGCTGGAATAGTTGCTGGTTCAGTCAAAGATTGTGCAGCTTTGTTGAACTCAACCTTCAAAACATTCCAAAATACATTTAGGATGCAGCAATACACGGATTGAAAAGAACTAAAAAGTACAAACATTTCCTAACCTCATATTTCTTGACAAGTGAAAATCTCTCTCTACGGAAAAATGTTGCACAGCCATCAATTGTTTGAATGCTCCCATTGTAGGCCTGAAAAAGGTAAATACAGAGCATGAAAACCGATAGACCTTTAGATTAAAATAAATATTATATACGAGGAATATACTACGAACGAACCTCATTGGTTTTTCTCTTGTAAAGAGCCTGATAACCAAGTTTGTCAAGTTCAGGAACAAAAAATTCCAGATAGTGATCGTTCTGAACCTGTAAAAGAAACAAAAAACAATATTGAAAAATAATAATAATAATAATATTTGACCATAAAAAATTGAAGAGGAAATTTCCAAAATTTCACAATGTTGACACTGCCATTGAGAAGTTAACAAAGTCAACACTTCCAAACTTATCTACAACATTTCTCATTATTTGAGATACTAATCTCTTTGGCCTGAAATTATAAATATTATGAATTGTGTCTTTTTATATATTATCAGAAGGTGTCCTCTATATAATTCAAATTGAACACTTGAATGTTTGAATTGGGACTTTCTGGCACGAGTGACCCAATAAACCTTGTTTAGTACTTCCATCTTTGTCACATACTCCATACATCAAAGAAAAATAATAAAGTGCTACATGAAGAAAATTACAATATTAATACTAAATGAAGCATGAGTACAAATAATAAACTTATAATCAAAATAAGTTAATACAGACATAGGTTATAAAGAATAAAAATTTATGCTTTAGACATTCTATCAGGACTAGATCTCTTAAAATAATTTTAAGAAATCAATATCAATTGAAAAATGTTTTTAAAAGCTCATAGTCGTGTAAATACATAACAATGTAAAAAGATTCAAAAATTGCTTTTAAGATTCCCATACACAACACCAAATGAATGACTCATAAAACTGCAGCTAGTACCCAAATATCATATCTAGTTATTATCTTCTATCAAATGCGTTCTATTAAAATTGTGAGCAAATTTCTTTAAAAAATGATGATAAACCAAGCCTTCGTTGAGAAATGAAGGAAAGGAGGAAAAAAAAGCCTACAAAACATGAATAACCCACTAAATAAGAAGGGGAGGCAACCGTGAACCTACAGAAACAGAATAATTACAAAAATGCTTAGAAACAGAGGACTCAAAGAGACAAAATCTAGTGAACGACCAAACATTACCCACAAACCTCTCCACCCTCTAATTTTTTTTTTTTTTTTTTTTTTTTATTTCTCCCCCCAAAGACTTCACCACAAAATAGCACAAATTTCTTCAAAATTATTTACTGCATTACTTATCAACTTGATCGTAGATATAAGAAACTGCAACAAAGAACTTTCTAGAATTTAAACATGGCGCTAATGCAACCGCAGAGAAAATTATATTTATTCACAAACATGAAGATAGAGAGATATCTACCTCTTGAAGACAAACTATATCTGCCCGATAGCCAACTATTTCCCGTAGCAGATTTTGTCGGCGATATTGCCATGAAAGGGCCCATGAAGGGCAATAACTGAATGTTTCATTTGTGACATGCACATCAGCCAAAATATTGTAGGAAAGCACGGTGAACGTTCCTGAAGATGATTTTTGACCATCCAAAGTCAGCTTTCCCAGCAAATCAGCCCCATTAACAGGTATTTTGCAACGTGGACTGGGGGATGGAGCTGGAATGACACGAGAAGTTAAGACAGTAAGTGGAGACGCCAGAGGAAACATGGTTTCAAAATTGACCACAGCACATTCAAACTTAAGGACATGGCCAATATCTTCAGCCGTTGGTGTGTAACTCTTGCAGCGTCCAACTTCTATCCATGTTTCCCCACCTATCTTCTGTGTAACAGCACCAGACGCTACATTAGCCTTTTCATTCATCGCACTAGCAGCATGGTCATGTAGTACACGATGATGCTGCCAAGAAGCAGAATAGCATTTGGGGGTGCAATGATAACTTTCAAAAGCAGGAATGTTGGCTTTAGAACAAGCTACACATTGTACAGTGGCTTTCTCAGAAGGATGTACACTACAAACAGCATCTTTATCATCACTTCGTAAGCGATACCTGAAAATAATTTTTTGTATCAAGTATAACTTCAGCAGCAGAATTTTTAACAAAAAGATAGACGTCAAACCAAAGTATATTATAATTCCTACAGACAAAAATAAAACTTGTAGAAAAGTTAAATTATTAGATTTTCAAAATGTATAATATAGAATTGCACAAGGGTATTTGGAAGTCTAAAAGCCCAATGGATAACCTATAGAAGAAATAATGTTCAAGGCATGCACAGTCAAAACTTGATCATCAATACTCATTGATTTGTGGAAACATTAGTAATTTAGGAGGCATAGATGATAGAATCCTCACACAATCAAGAAACACATCTTTCTATTTTGTATGTAACGGTTTCAAAATTAAATAGCTAATAAGTTGGTGTAAGTAAACTGCCATAAAGAGTATGCCAGACTTGCAAGGAGAGTGTAGTCATACCCTATGACGCACCAAGGAATGCATATTGGCCCAGAAAGGCACACCCCTCAGAATAAATAAATAAATAAATAGGAATATACAAATCACATATGTAGGAAGAAAAAGAAAGGAGGCAAGCTGAAAAAAAGGCACATCTTCAAACTCTCACTAAAAAAATCTTTATTTCTCCAATTTCTCATTTTTCTCATTACTCTCATTATGCATGATGCTATATATCTACAGACTACAGATTAATTAAGTTTCATTCTTATTGTGTGCTTCAAAAATAATATTCCACTTTCTTTGTGTTTCACTCTTGTCCCTCACAAAACCAGTCCCTACAAACTCACATTTAAATCTCTCTACCTCTAATAGCACCTTTGTATAGATTTAGTAATAATTTATTTAAAAAATGAACAAGACTCTAGCATGAAAAAAGCTGCGATTAGACCCTGACTACCCCTCCCTTCCTCTCCCAGGCATCAATAACTGTGAGTGGATTTCTCTCTCTCTTTCTCTCAGTTTTATCTACAATCCCCATTTCGCATTACACATTGACTCCTTTATTGAACCCATCGGCCTCTCCCCACCCCACCCCCTCCCCTCTATTTTTTCATCCATCAAACTAAGACGCCTTTTTATGAGGGAGTTCTATCCAAATATGAACAAAATTTCAATTTCTGATGATAAAAGCTTGATTTCAGTATTATAAATTCAGGTTTTTTATCCAATCTTGATTTCTTATAGCAGATAAAGAAACTCTTGAAACAACTCTAAGTCGTCATGAATCGGTAATTATATCCAAGTCCAACCAAACATCATATTCTTTTTCTTTCATCCATCAGACTCTAAAAAGCTATCATACAAGAACCTGATAATTTCAAGAAAACTATCATCCAAGAAAAATAATTTTCAAGAAATCTAATCGTAATATTGATAAATCATAATCACGGCCATTCTTTTTCCTTAGAACAGTAGTCCAACAGAAGAACAGCAAGAAAAGTAAATAAAACACTAATCACAGTACACAAAAGGCCAAGAAAGAGAACAGTAATTGCAATGCACGTCCATTAACAATACAAAACGTTCAAGAGCATCACTAAACAAATTCAAACTCAAATTTAACCGCTAAAACCCCCAAACACATCCAATTGAAGAACATACCATCTGTATCTCAGGCATTGGCGGTTAATCGGAGCGGACTCAGGAACATCATCGGTACGGATATTCTTATCAGGCCGTTGATGGAGGACATAGGGCGTAAGTTCGCAAGCCACGATCGGAACATCGGAGGGCAGGTGCACGCGTATCAAGGTCAGCATGCTTCTGCGTCGTCGATCGTCACAGAACGGCAAGTCTACGAAGAACACGTGGCTGACGGCGTATCCGCCATTTACACTTTGAGGAAAATCGCCGGATTTCTGCGGCGGATCTTGGGAGGAGTGTTTGTGATCGGCGAAATGGAATCGGAGAATTGGAACCGGAGGAGAAACGAGGAAGATGAAGTGATCGGGGATTAGGGTTTTACAGAAATCGAAAAGCGTTTGTTAAAATCTTGATTTTCTTTGTGATTTTCAATATGCCTTTTGAAGGAGACTCGTGGAAACGGGACGCGATGGAAGAAAATATTGGCGCAGGGAAGGGGGTTTTATACTACTCTATTGAGTTCTATCAAATCAATTCCTCCATTTTTTTATATTTTTTGTTTTGATTTTTTTTTCTTCTATTTAGTTAAAGTCCATTTCCACTAATGTCACTATACATATTGTCTGACTCTATGGATGCAAGAAAATTCGTACCAAATTAATTTATAGGTAAGTGACCATTGTATATTGAACTATTTACCTTATGCATCTCAATATCGTCTTTGACCAATTGAGCTATCTATTATAATAATTTTTGTTTTAATGCATCTATATTTGAACTTCTTTTTTATTAATATATGTAACTCTTCAGGTCAATCGCATATATTGTACAATGTCACCGGGTATACCTTAACTTTCCATTACACATCATTTTTTAGCTCTTATGATTATCTTGATCGTTAAGTTACTTCATTATAGTTCCACATTTGAAGTAAATCTCAACTTCTTATTACTATCATTGGTCCTTCAACTTTAATATGGGTACATATTTAAATGTTTGAGGTGTTTGGAGTTAAAACAATGAAATTGAAAACAAGTAGGAAATGATTAACTATATTTTGGATGAAGCTACAAAATATTAAATAAATAATAACCATGAGAGAATGATGGTGGGTGATCCAAGATGAATAATAATTATATAGGAATAAATCTATGATATGTGTATTCATACATTTAAACTCAAATTTAAATAACATTTTCAACTAAAAAGTATTAAAATAATAATACATGTGTGTGTGTTTTTTTTAAAATAAAATAACCCGTAAAAAGAAAAAAAGAAACTTATAAAAATTTTAAAAAACGACAATTCGCGCCCCATTTTCCCTCGTACAAATCCACGCCTTTTTCCTCACAACACGAGGCCTTCGTTATTTTTTAGATGGTACTTCGTAACGCTATATTCATGCCATATTTTAATAACCGTATCTGATTTTCTAAAATTTAAGTTTGTTTTCGTTAAAAATATATTTAAAGGTATTAAATAGGTTGATGATGAGTTGCTTATTTTTATTGACGATAATACATTTTAAATTCATGATCACGGATTTAAATTTTTTTATATTATTTGGAAGCAATAGTACTACTCACGGACGGATCCAAGACTAAAGGTTTGGGGGCTCTTTTTTTTATATATAATATAAATCGTATTAAATATGTTATATTCAAATGTTAAATGTTGATTTAGCACTTCTATGAATATACGATTTTTTATATACATCTACGTCAACATGTCACCAACTCATTCGATAAGAAAAATAAAAACTTTTTGATTCAATATTAGAGAAATATAAGCACTATAGTCAAAAAAAGGGGGAAGTGTTTTACCCAAGATACAAACATAGTGATAATAACTTACAAAAATAGTTATAGTTAAAATTTTATCTTCCTATCTTAAAATAAAGTTACCTTAAAAACTTTTTTTTATTGCATTTTCAGATTCTCTTAAAAAAAAACTCACATTATCAATGAGTTTGGGACAAAGTTAACCATTATATTCATAATTTTTATAAACTGATCTAAATATTTTGTTAATGTATTTTCCAAACAAAATATAGTTTATCATTTAAATATTTATAAGAGTAGTTTATTATTTATCTTTAAATTAATGAAATAAGAGTTTTTATTAACATAAAAATCCAAAAGGACTATGAAAAAATGCGTTCATAAAAACGAAAAAATACACACAAAAAAGAAAGGAAAATATATTTGAATTAAGTAAACAAAGAAGGGGAAAAAATGGAAGAGAAAATTAAAATAAAAAAACAAGCACCAATAGGTCTTGAACACAATATTTTGGGGGCCATGATCCCCTAGTCTCCACTACGGTCAGCCCCCGACTCTATTAGAGTGTTCATTTGTGTGTAGTTTGTTGGCTGATTAGTTACATTGGTTAGAACCCTCTAGTTGGTTATTTGAGTTGTTAAGAGAGGTTAACCTTCTGGTAATTTTGTTAGAGTGGTTAAGTGTCTTTTAGCCCCTTTATAAGCAAGGGTTGTCTCTTC
>JBBMEF010027469.1:0-16626 GCA_037832685.1 Sicyos baderoa | reverse complement strand
ATCACTTGATTACGAAAGACCATGTATACTTGCATGTGTTCTGAGTGAATGCTAAGCACATCGTTTCAATTTACATATATTTGAGGTGTAGCTTCACGCGTACCAGTGATGCTCGTACTTTTCAATTAAGCCACTACATCAACTTTGAGATAACCAAGCAAATAAGCCACCAACATGCTCTAAGAGATGAAGTGAAGAAGCCATCAAAGTAATTTAAGATGAAGTGATGGCATCAATATTTTTCGTCAATCACAATATTTTTTTTTAGTGCATGACAATCTCAATATTTTGTAAGAGACTAAGACCTCAATATTTTAGAAAAGAGCACGATGATCTTTTTTGGAGATAATGCGACAACTTGACAATTTAAAGAAAACTGTGACCTCAATAATTTGTAGAAAGTGCTTTAAACATAATATATATTTTGTTTGTTTTTTTTTTTTTTTTTGAGTGCATGACGATCTCAATATTTTGGAGGGGAGCATAATGTTTTTTTTTTTTTTTTTGATGTGAATGCGGAGATCTCAATATTTTGAAGAAGTGTAACAATCTTCATTTTGAAGGAAAACGATGAAGTCATCAAATATAACTTGTATAATTTGGAAATAAAAGACAAAATCATTAAATGTAATTTGGCCATGAAGCAAAAAATTTATCGAACTTATTTTGTGACCATGAAACGAAGAAGTCATTGAATATAATTTGATAAATGAAATGATGATAACAAAACCACTAAGCTTTAAGGAGGGCATAGTGCAAAATCTTGAACTTGTAGACGAATGAAACTTGAATAAATAATGAGCAAAACTCTCTTGTGGATATCCAACTTGTTTTGAAGTGAATTTTTTTTTTAGAAAATGGACTGAACTTAGAAAGAACTAAGTTGTCTACGTACCCTTTTAATGGAAGGAATCAAGTCATAACGTAGTTCTATTTATTTATTTATTTATTTATTTATTTTTTAATTTGGAACCGACCTTTTAAACTCATGCGGGTCAGGAGCATCATGCAGTTTATACTCTTGCGATAAAGAGAAAAATGTAGTTTATACTCTTACGTTAAGGAGTATCATGCAGTTTAAGCTCTTGCGATAGTGAGCAAAAAATGTAGTTTATACTCTTATATTAAAGAGTATCATGCAATTTAGGCTCTTGCGATAAGGAGCAAAAAATGTAGTTTATACTCTTACACATTAAAGAGTATCATGCAGTTTAGGCTCTTGCGATAAGAAGCATCATATTTAGATATTTTGATCATCTTCTTCATCTTCATCTTTTTCTTCATCATCGTCATGATCATTATCATCATCATTTTTATTTTCAACATCATTTTCATAATGGTCATTATCATCATCATCATGGTCATTTTCATCATTTACATCATGGTCATTATCATCATCATCATCATGGTTATTATCATCATTTTCATCATGGTCATTAACATTGTCATTTTTTTCTTCTTCTCTAGGGGCCAATAAAATTTTGTCTCCTTGTTTAGAAATACTTAGTTCCAAATCATGAGCGCGAGTTGCTAGTTCTTCAAAAGTACCGTGGTTTTATACCTTGAAGAATATACATAAGTTCCCAATGCATACCTTGAATGCACATTTCGACCGCAGATAACTCGAGAGACGATCTTTGCAATCAATACTTGTGGCTCTCCAACGATTTATGTATTTGACGACGAGTTCACCTCCACGTTGTCTAGTGTTAGTGAGTTCAAACATGTTCACAATGCGTCTTGTGCAATAAAAGCGATTGAGAAATTCTTTTTCGAGTTGTTCCCAACTGTCAATCAATTCTGATTCTAAATCAGTGTACCAGTCAAATGCGTTCCCCTTCAATGTTCGGACGAATTGTTTAACTAGTAGATCTCCTCGCGTACCGACATTTTCACAAGTTTCGATGAAATGAACAATGTGTTGCTTTGGATTGCCATTTCCATTAAATTGTTGAAACTTTGGTGGTTTGTAGCCGATTGGCATTGTTAAATTATCGATTCTCTTAGAATATGGTTTTGAATACATAAGATAACTTTGAGAAGACTCGTCATACTGAGCTCTAATAGAGTTTGTAATCATATCTTGAAGTTGTTGGACAGATAATGCAGCAATCGAAGATGAGGGTTGTTGTAGATCTTCATGCACAACATCTTTATCCTTGTTGTAATCTTTGATTGCGGAAATTTGATTTGACTAATCAATAGATTGTTTCTCAATTTGTTTCCTTAAATATGAAATTTGAGAATCTTTTTCTTCAACAATTTTAATCAAAGTGTTGATTTTTTAATTCAATTCTTCCATTCTTTCCTCCATAGTGTTTGTTTCCGTCATCATGACAGACACTATGTCAACATCAAAATCGAACAAATAGTTACATCTAACTAGAAATTTTTCATTAGTGTGACTTTCTTGTTGCATGGATTGGTTCGAGCAACTATAAGTAAGATAACTTTCTGACAAGTTCGTGATGTCAGTGATCGTTGAAGAATTTTTTGAATACATCACTTCACTTGTGTTTGAAAATAAAGAGAAAGAGATGAGAGGTAGAGATTGTCCCACTAGGCGTGCCAATTTATAAACACGAGATTTCGACAGATGAGATTGATGCGAGACACGTGTAAATAAAGAATTTGTGTTTATATTGATTTGAATATTTGCGAGTGTGGAGTACAATCTCTCATATGTTCCTTTGTTTCTTTCTCTCTCATATACAAATATTTCGAGGGCTATAAAGCTTGTTCTCGAATGTAGAATTGTCTCGAGGGCTTTTGCAGCTTGTTCTCGAATATAGATTTATCTTGAGGGCTTTACAACTTGTTCTCAAGGTGAACTTTATTGATATTGGATCGGTATTTGACTTGTTGATCCTCTTTGATGATCGGTCTCTGACTTGTTCATCTTTGATCGGTCGTCGACCTGTTGATCTTTTATAATCGGTCGTTGACTTGTTGATCTTTTATGATGATAGGTCATTGACTTGTTGATATATTTGATTGGTCCACTTGAAGAACACGACATGTGTTCTTCGTGTTTGCGCAGTTCGTTTATGAAATCAATTGATATTCCAAGTGATTTTGATTTCAGAATGATGTTTGATCTTCAGAACTATGGAGAGACTTCAAATTTGACGAATGATTCGACTTTCAAGAATTCTCTATCGAGCGTATGTTCTTTACTCGAAGAACCCGATGCGTGTTCTTTGTAATCAATAGCGTTTGATCTTCAGAACTCTTAAGAGACTTCAACTTTGGCGAATTCCCTCTAGAGTTCTAAGATTTTGGACCTCTAAAATGAACGGAAACTCTTCTATTTATAGAGCTCGTATGGAATTTGAGCTTGGGCTTCGATGGGCCTATTCATTGGGTTTGGATTTCATGACTTGGTTCCATAAACGAATTTGGGTCTGGTTTAATTTTGACCCAAATTCAAAATAAACCAATTTTTTGCCAAATTTAATTTGGAGAAATATTGTCACAAAATTTAATTTAATTTTGTCATTAAATTTGAGATAATGACGTGGCGATTTATGATTGGCCGAAAGTTCTCAGTCAACATAATGCATTTATAATACATTGAATGCATAATATTTAATTAGAACCTGAATTGATCTAGAAAACATATTTTTATTTTCATAAAATTTTAAATCTTTAAAGAATGATATTAAAATGTACAAAATAAAAGAATAATAAATTATACAAGTTATGTTATCATAAGATATAGTGTACAAATTAAATTAGGGAAATTGTAGTAACTAGACCTGTTTCGAAAAGTTATTGCAGATTTAGACGCTTAAGTTTTTTTTTGCAAAGTTAATTTTTTATTTAAATTTCGAAATTAATTTTTTTTAATACGACTTTGCCCCTACCATCATTTAATGTAAGATTTTCGAATTTATAATACCATTATTAATATCTTCCCTCCAATTAAAAACTTTCATTTTCTAAATGTCAAACATTTTAATTATTTGCAAATTTATCTCTCTTCTTTATTATGTTCCTTTTACGTTTCATGTCTTTTCTTCCTTCCTCCAATCCGTCATTTCTGTTTCTTTTCTTGATTTCGTTCTCTCTTTTCTCTTCTCGGTCACCATGTTTATCCGTCAATCAATCGTTTTCGGCAGGACTGTATATTCCGTCAATCGTTTTCGGTAAGACTGAGTATTCCGTCAATTTCAGCCTTTTTCTAACATAAATATCCAGTTATCTTTTGTTTTTTCATTTCGTTGTTCCTTCATGTTTTATCACCGTCAAAAGATTACTGTTCATTCCCCATTAATCGTCCCCCGAGATGTCTCAGATTGCATGTCATACGTAGAACATTTATTCCTACTTAGTCATATTTCCATATCATGGTATGTTCATTTTCATTCACAGATTGACAACACTGTCTAATTTTAGATATACACTATCATCTAGTATTTTAGAACCACCGTACGGTTTTCTGTCTAAGTATGTTAGTTATCATGTCCATACTATGTAAGCCAGCTCATCAATCATTCCAATTATAAAATACACAATTAAACTTCATTGTATATTTGCCACAATACGTTTATACCACACGGTATATGATTCGCAATACATACTACATAGGTTTTAAACTACAACATTATACCACTTTGTATAGGTTTTAGTAAACACATGTATACCACAATTTAAACCATACTCTATATTCTTCGCAACACTTGATATTTCCCTACAGTAATAGTATCAGCCTTTATGTGCTCTTCCTCATCACTGGTCTCTGCTGCATCTTCCTCTACATTCTTTTCAATATAATAATAAACATACGAGCAGACATGACGGTAATGTTGATATTACATTGTATATACCTCAAAGTCGAAGCCAAATGCATGGTACAATTTCTCTACATGATACTCTATTTTCGGTCCCATCATTTGCCACTATATTTCCATATAGTAATGTGTTATATGTACACAACTGTTCAACTCCTTTTGGTGTGTCCATACCTCCTTCCACTTCACTGTTCGTCAACTTATCTTATTCCCTACTGCGATCCTCAGATGAGCTTGTTGTCTACAAACAAACAAACAAATAAGAGAATAGTTCATAGGTTTACAAAATAAATGTAAAATCCTGATAAAAAGATGAACCAACTTAACTACACCATGTTTTAACTATTGAACATCATAACTAGATTTCATCAGCAATCTTGCAAAAAAATTAAAATTGAACCTAAACCGTAACAAAACCCTCGTATCCTATATATTTCCAACCAAAACCGTAATTGAACCCTCCTACCATACATACTTCCAACCACTCCGACCATACATGCATCAACCTAATGTGCAGAAACTACGAACAATCGACCCCCTAATCTTCCATGCATCACTTTTTCACAAAATTTTCAATCTAATGTGCAGAAACTATAAACAATCGGCCCCCAATCTTCCGATTCGAGAATCCCTAATTCCTACATTGTCGAACCGAATCCCTAAATGTCCAAAATATGAAACCGAAAACGTACCTACACTTTCGGAAGTCCACGAATGCACCACTTCGTCTCTAACCTTCAAAATCCAGTACACTCGACAGTAAAAACTCACTGTATCGGTCGGACGGTACCTCGAATACGAATTTCATGGTAGCAGTAGAAGGAAATCTGGAGAATTGGTAGAGCAGAAGATTTGAGAATATGAAGAATCTGAAACTTCGCTTAAACGCCTCTCACAAAACGGTTGTCTCCAAAAAAATCTTCCCCAAATTTAGGCAAATATTATGGAATGTGGACAGTTTTCCACTTTCCATCTAAATGGAAACTTCCAACCAAATGGGCAAATGGGTAAATCTCATATTTTCAATATTTAAAATTATAAAAAAAAAAAAATATAGTCTTACAAATACTTTCCTAATTACCTAATTTTCTAATATAGTCTAGATATGCTAAAAGCTTATTAAATTATTATTAGTATACAAAATAAAAGTAAAGGAAAGTTAAAAAAAAAAACAAAAATTATATATCAAATAATTCAAATATAAACGACAAGAGCTCACGACATGAATGACCTAAAAATCATAAGTTTAATTAAATCTACACTCTTAATCATGGTAAAATTCAAAAAACAAAAAACAAAATCTTTATGGTAAAGAAATTAGAAGAAAAAAGAAATAAAATTAAAAATAAAGAATGACCAACCAGAACAATAACTCAGCAACATCAAGAAGTCTTTGGTTCAAGTTTTTCACACCCAATTATTATAATCTCAGAAAAAAAAATGTAACACCCTGATTCTCGATTGTTTCCAATAACGCGAACACCTGCTTGTCATCCACAATCTGCGGTACCACTAGCTTATCTTACAAACAAGAATTTATTAAGCTAATTAACATGACCTTCCAAAAGAAAAGTTTAACTACAACCCAACTCCAAGTTCCACATCCTCAAATATACATTTACAAATACTAGATCTAGAGTTCCTACTAAAATACACACAAAATCCCTATTCACATAACTCGATTCTATTTCCACGGTCGATCGGCGGACTACGGACCCGTTGTTGCTCGCATGCGAGTGCCTGCAAAAATAACAATTTATCATCTAACAAGAAATAACACAATTATCAACAGATGATGAGCTATATAACTCATGTAACAAATACACATAAACTAGCTCCATGCTACATTTTTCAACACAAATTCATAACCCACCCTTCCATGTCAATCATGTTGGAATAAACTTAAATGTAAATTTATTATTTGATTTAAAAAGAACTAGTGGATGTTTTATTTAAGGAAATAATGTGATTCTAATTAGGGAGACTAATTAAGAAATTAGTAGATTATTGTTTTAGCAATTAGTGGAAAAGATTTATGGTGATTATTTTGGAGAGCAAGTTTGTAATAGGCTATAAATAAAGTGTTCCTTTATTATGAATTGTAGAGAGAAAAATGTGAGAGCGTGAAGTGAAAGTTGTAGGGAGAGTTTGATAAATAAAGTAAAGCAATTTGGAGAATTATTTGTTTTATTATTCTATTATTCGAATTTAGTTTCTACAAATTGGTATCAGAGCTG
Organism: Sicyos baderoa; assembly: GCA_037832685.1. Lineage (NCBI taxonomy): Eukaryota > Viridiplantae > Streptophyta > Magnoliopsida > Cucurbitales > Cucurbitaceae > Sicyos > Sicyos baderoa. Next base: position 9,596 of record JBBMEF010027469.1, on the reverse strand, counting down.
ATGGCGAACGTGAAGGGTCAAATATCGCTGCCACGATTGACGAAGGCAAATTACGAGAATTGGAGCATTAAGATGAAAGCGCTTCTCGGATCTCAAGATGCATGGGAAGTGGTCGAAAAAGGTTTTGTAGAACAGTAAATACCGCAGAGTATACGGCGGTGCAAACCAGAGAGTTGAAAGAGACACATTCAAAGGATAAAACAACATTGTACATGTTGTTCCGTGCAGTTGATGAATCGGTCTTTGAGAAGATTGCGAGTGCAACTACTTCAAAAGAAGCATGGGATACTTTAGAGAAAGTGTTCAAAAGAGCCGACCGAGTAAAACAAGTGCGTCTCCGGACTCTTCGCATCGAATTGGAAAGCGTAAAGATGAAGGAATCAGAAAGCGTATCTGACTACATCACGCGCGTGCAGACGGTGGTGAATCAACTCAATCGTAATGGTGAAAAGCTAACAGATGCGCGAGTTGTTGAAAAGATTTTGAGATCGTTGACGAACAATTTTGAGAATGTGGTGTGCGCAATAGAGGAGTCAAAGAATCTGGCGAAACTCACAGTGGACGAGCTTGCAGGTTCTCTAGAGGCACACGAGCAACGTAAAAATAGGAAGAAAGAGGAAATGCTAGAGCAAGCACTTCAGACCAAGGCGTCAATCGAAGATGAAGAGGTACTTTTTTCTAAACAATTTCAGAGTATAGGTCGCGGCCGTGGAGGTCGTGGGTATGGTCGAAATAGTCAAAGCGACAATTATGATGCGGAAAAGGGACATACGAGTCAAGCGAATTGGCGCAGAAGATGACGCGGTCGAGGAAGAGGCGGTAGATCGAATCAGTCAAATATTGAATGCTACAAGTGTCACAAGTATGGTCACTATGCGAGCGACTGTTATTTCGAAAGATGTTACAATTGCAGAGAAGAAGGGCATTATGCGAGAGATTGTTGTGCGGATAAGAAGGTTGAAGAAACAAGCAATTTAGTAGTAGAGAACAATGCGAATGAAGGTGTTTTTTTGATGGCGCATAAAGAAGGAAGTGACAATAATGATATTGTGTGGTATCTCGACTTGGGGGCAAGCAATCATATGTGCGGACACGAGCATCTGTTCAAAGACATGCGGAAAATTGAAGATGGTCATGTTTCTTTTGGCGATGCGTCAAAAGTAAAGGTGAAAGGCAAATGTACGATTTCTTTTATCCAGAAAGATGGCTTGATATGATTAGTCCAAGATGTTTATTATGTACCAGATCTCAAAAAAAATATTTTGAGTTTGAGGCAACTCACATAGAAGAGTTATTTTGTACTTTTGAAAGGTCGATTGTTACTTTTGAATGACAAGAAAGAACGTTTAATCGCTCGAGTTGAGATGGGAAGAAATCGCATGCATAGATTAAATTTAAGAAGCGTACAAGAAAAGTGTTTGCGAGTGGACGTAGAGGATAAATAACGTTATGGCATTTTCGTTTCGGTCATCTACACCATGGTGGACTAAAAGATTTAGCAAAGAAGAATATGGTGCACGGGCTACCAGAGATGGACTATGATGGAAAGTTTTGTGAATAATGCGTGCTCAGCAAGCATGCGAGAACATCGTTTCAGAAGAAAGCGGAATATCGAGCAAAACAACCCCATGAGACGATTCATACAGATATATCCGGACCGATTACTCTTGCATCATTTGGCAGTAAAAGGTACTTCATTACTTTTTTTGATAATTTCTCACGAAAGACTTGGTTTTATTTTTTGAAAGAAAAGTCAGAAGCATTCGAGACATTTAGAAAATTCAAAGTGATGGTTGAAAAGGAAAATGGTAGACTGTTCAAAGTTGTGCGATCTGACAGAGGTGGAGAATATACTTCGACGGCGTTTAGGAGGTATTGCGAGGAGCAAAGCATAAGACGTTTTCTAACCACACCATACAGTCCACAACAAAATGGCGTGGCTGAGAGGAAGAATAGAACTATTCTTGACATTGTTCAAGCAATGCTGAAAAGTAAAAGGATGCCAAAGGAATTCTGGGCGGAAGCGGTGCAATGCGCGATTTATGTGCAAAATCGATGTCCACATGCGAAGCTAAATGATAAAACACCGCAAGAGGCATGGAACGGACGAAAGCCGACAGTTTCACATTTCAGAGTGTTTGAGTGTGGTTTATGCACACGTACCTGATCAGCGAAGAACGAATCTTGAAGATAAGAGCAAGAAGTATGTGTTAATTGGCTATGATGAAAGAACAAAAGGGTACAAGCTATATGATCCAATAAGTAAGAAGGTGACTGACTCGAGATTAGAGATGTCCATTTGGCGGTGAATCCTCGTTTAGGTGGTGAATGAAGGAGTGAGTGGGGATGAAAAAGTCATCGCAAGGTAAATGGGGATGGGGACGGGAATGCATTCCTCATCCCCGTTTCCCCGATCCCCGCCCCGTTTACATTTAATTTTTATTTTTTTATTATTTTATTTTTAAAAATATTTTTTCCCCTCTTTCTAAAGATTTAATCTTTTGTTATAGTATTTTGTTTGTAAAAATATTTATTTAAATGCATATTCTTTACAAGTATTAGTTATCGATTTGAGATTAATGTATATTTTTCATGAAAAATTAACTATTTGAAAATATTATTCAAAAATACTTATAAAAATTAACATTAGCAAAGGAAAAAGTAAAAAAAAAACGGTGAATTTTTCACCGTGGGGAACCCGATCTCCGCCAATTCCCCGCCGTGAATCCTCGTCCCCGTCCCTGCAAAAAAAAATGGTGAATTTTGCAGGGATGGGAAATGATTTTGGTGACGGGGATGACATTCCCCGGCCCCGCCCCGCCCCGTGGACATCTCTAGTCGAGATGTGCGAATAAATGAAGAAAGTGAATGGGACTGGAACAATTCGATAGAAGCCAACATCGAAGTTGGAGGATTACCAGAAGTTGCATCAACAAGTATGTCAAAAGAGTCAGAAATTGCATCAACGAGTATGCCAAGAGAGTCTGAAGTTACTGAAGATGAAGATAAACCGCAACAACCTAGAATGCGGAGTTTGCAAGAATTGTACGATGCGACAGAAGAAGTGCATCTTGTATATCTTTTTTCAGATGCGGAAAGTATTAGTTTTGAGGAAGCAATGCGAGATGAGAAGTGGCAAACTGCAATGGATGAGGAGATTAATGTGATTGAGCAAAATGATACATGAAAGCTGACAGAATTGTCGAATGCAAGTCAGCCGATTGGAGTGAAGTGGGTATTTAAGAAGAAAATGAATGCGCAAGGGAAGATAGAGCAATTCAAGGCGAGACTTGTTGCAAAGGGATACAAGTAGAAAGCGGGAATAGACTATGATGAAGTTTTTGCTCCAATTGCGAGAATGGAGACAATTCGATTATTAATTTCGCAAGTGGCACAATTTAGATGGCCGATTTATCAGATGGATGTCAAAACAACATTCTTGAACAGTGTGCTTAAAGAAGAAGTGTATATTGAGCAACCGCCTGGATATGTGAAAATTGGAGAAGAGAAGAAGGTTTTGAAATTGAAGAAAGCGCTTTACGGGTTGAAGCAAGCATCGCGAGCGTGGAATACTCGCATTGATACGTATTTCAAGGAGAATGGATACAAACAGTGTCCTTACGAGCATGCACTTTACACAAAGCAAAGTGGAGGTAATGTGATATTTGTCGCTCTTTATTTTGATGATTTGATTTTCATGGGTAATAGCAATGTGATGATAGAAGAGTTTAAAAGCACGATGATGCGAGAGTTTGAGATGACAGATTTGAGCTTACTCAAATATTTCCTCGGTTTGGAAGTTAAACAAGAAGATACGAGTATTTTTGTATCGCAAGAGCAATATGCGAAAGAGATTTTGAAGAAGTTCAAAATGGAAAATTGCAATCCAATTGCAATACCAATGGAATTAGGTACGAAACTTTCAAAATTTGATGGAAGAGAACGGGTAGATGCGAGTAAATTTCGAAGTTTGGTGGGAAGTTTTCGTTATTTGACATGCACGAGGCCAGACATCGCATTTAGTGTTGGCATTGTGAGTCGCTTTATGGAGGAGCCAGTTTATACGCATTGGAAGGCATTGAAGCGAATTTTGTGATGCATCAAAGGAACAATATCACTTGGGATGTTTTATTCGTAAGCGGAAGAGTACAAGTTGAGTGGATACTTTGACAGTGATTGGTTGCGGAGACATAGACGATCAAAAAAGCACTTTGGGATACGCATTTTTTATGGGCAACACAACATTTACTTGGCTGTCAAAGAAACAACCGATCGTAACGTTATCGACATGTGAAGCTGAATGTGTTACGGCTTCTTGGTGCGTCTGTCATGCGATATGGGTGAGAAATTTGTTGAGCAAGATGGAGTTAAAGCAACTTGGTGCAACAATGATACAAGTAGACAACAAATCAACAATTGAATTAGCAAAGAATTCAGTGAATCATTAAAGAAGCAAACATATTGAGGTTCGTTTTCATTTTATCTGAGATCAAGTGAAGGAAGGAAGCGTGGAATTAAAGCATGTAGCAAGTCAAGATCAAGTTGTGGATATCTTTACAAAGCCGTTACCGAAAGTATTATTCGAGAAATTCAAGAAGATGATTGGCATGGTGGATGACAGAAGCATTTAAGTTTATGGAGGAGTTTTGTTGGAATAAACTTAAATGAAAATTTATTATTTTGTTTTAAAAGGAATTAGTGATGTTTTATGTAAGGAAATAATATGATTATAATTAAGGAGACTAATTAAGGAATTAGTAGATTATTGTTTTAGCAATTAGTGGAAAATAGTTTGAGAAATAAAGTAAAGCAATTTGGAGAATTATTTGTTTTATTATTCTATTATTCGAATTTAGTTTCTACAAATCCAATAACCTACTAAAACCTTGCTCAATTTTCATCCACAATGATATTTCTTCAAAGGTTAATTCGCGCCGATGAGAACCGCAAAATCACCCCATCGGATGTAATTTTAAAGTGTTTTTAAAAATTAAATAGTTGGCAAACAACCTTATTCACCTCTCTTCTCTAATGTTTCATTTCCATCCTATACTTTGCACTACCTTTTTTTACTAGAACAGTTATTGAACACCCTGCATTGAGCCCAAGCAACTTGAGCCCAAGCAACTGATCGAACCTCCCGACCAACCCAGCAGACGAGACTCTCTTCTCTTCTCTTCTCTTCTCTTCTCTTCTCTTCTCCTCCTTTTGCATTTCTGATCGCATTTTTCTTGTCTCAAACACGCATTTCGATTACGCACCCTTGTTACACTCGAAAATAGTTGATTGTCGTGGTTTTTTTTATCTCATATCGTAGATCGCCTTTCGATCCTTTCTCGACTGGCGTAAGCCTCTCACTTCCCTCGCATTGTTCCAAAGACACTACTCTCCCAAGCTCCGCGAACACTAAAAAAAAAAAAAAAAAAAAAAAAAAAAAAAAAAAAAAAACTTGAATGAACTCACCTACAATAAGCTCTACAAACTGCTCATCAAACTAATCTTTGAAGAGAAAACTAAAGCCCCAAGAAATTAAACCCTAAACTCTTCCAAGGGAAAAAAAAATAGTGCATCCGTGTTTGATCTATTACATTATTCTAAATCAATCATTTTGAACTTTTATGAACCATAATATACATCATTCTGAAAGTAAAAACCTTATAATATAATAAGTCGAATATACAATAGTAGCTAGACGTAAAAATTTATTTATAATATGATCACAGTTGTAACAACAAAATTTAAAAGTCTAAGCTTATTTCTAATATATGAGTTTCTCTATTTAGAGAATTGTTTTGGGATAAAGATGGATTATCTTAGGTTTAGAAAGGTTTGAAAATTTTAGAAAACTTTTACGTGTGTGGTTCATTTTACATCTTTTTTATATACTATTTTATTATTTATAAATAAATTTTTTATTTAAATACAATAATATATATTTATTAGCTAATTTCCGATTTTTCACCTTTAAACATGTTGACATTATAATTTGAAAATTGTAAATAAATATAAATATTAATAAAAATAAAAATAAAAAAAGAATATATTTAATAAATATTTATATAATATTCGATGAAAAAAATCAAAGATAAGTTAAAAAAAAAAATCAAAGTTATTTAAATATCAAACTTCTAATACTAAAAATAATGTTAAACTTATAAAATTATATTTTTAATTTTAATTTTTATATAAATTATATTAAAAAAAATCATAATGATCAATATTTTATTTAATTTTATTTATAAATATAAAATAAGATGTTACTTCTTTTTTGAAATCAATAATATCATAGATCTTTTACTCTTCTAAAATCTAAAATTAATAATCATTTAATAAAATAATAGTTATAAATGTGAAAATTTATAGAATGAGTATAAAAGTTAAATATAAAAATCAAAATTTAAATAAAAAAAATAAAAGATAAAATTTAATATGTTAAATTCAAAACTAATATATCAACGTTAAAATTTATAAGACAGCACAGATTGTGTATATGCTACGTGTATGTCTATGATTAGATCTGCAGGATAACAGACAATATTCTCTGCGGGCGTTCAAATGTGGAATCCACCAACTTCACCGTATTTGGACTCATCTAATCTATTTAATCGTGATACATGAAGAGATAATAATTAACAGATTATATTCTTTTAAATTAAGATGTCTATAGAATAGTAAAATAGATCAAAACACTTCAAATTTTAATTTACTAGTAAAAAACAAAGAAAATATAGCGGGTAAAGACTGTCATCTTTTTTAAAATAAGAGAGGCCCGAGTCGGCCATCATTTTTCCCCGTCATCAAAGAAAAAAGATGGCCGACACTTTTTATGACTGATCGTCATTAAAACTTTTTGATGACAGGTTTGCCCGTTATATTTTGTGTTCGTCATTAAAACTTTTATTTCATATTTTTTTGACAAATAATATGCGTGCACATTGGTTCCGTACTTTAGGATCTCAAATAATATTAGGATTTCAAAAATTCTAAAACTTATTTACATTTTCTTGGGGGAGGAAAGTAGTAGAAAAGAATTGAAGAAGATTATTTTCTATTTTGCATTTGTGTTTGGAATCTTATGCCTGGATTTCATGGAAAACTTCAATACTTGGAGGTTTATGTGTTCTCATTGACACTTTTATTGATTTGTGTATTGAACTTTTGTATTCAACCCACTTCAACTTTCTTTGTAGATAGACTCTTGAACCCTTTTCACATGAACAATTTCAAACACTCCGCCATTATGCTTCTCATATTCTTCATTTTCAAATCTTTTCCTACACAAAAAATCATCATGAAATCATCTCTCAACTTTGCCTTCATCCCATTGAAAATTAACAAACCCAAAAATAATTGTAGACATAATGCATTAAAAAAATAATTCAAACCAAAGATAAATTTAACAAAAAAATGGCTCTCAACCACAACGAAACTAACAAATTAGCAACCTCCATCCTAAAATCCAAAATCTTAACCAAACAATAATTAAACATAACAAGAATAAAACATATCAAAATTAAAAAAAAAAATAAAAAAAAATAATAATAATAAAATAAAATAAAAAACTAAAATGAAAAAACAAAATGTTTACCATTTTCACAATGGATCAAAATGAAAACAACAATTACCAAAAAGGTGAATAGAATAGTTGAGGTCGATAAATCATAAAATGTGAAACGTCAGCTAATCACCTTTTTTTTTTTGTAGTCGAAGAAGATGAAGGAGTAGAGAAAAGCATCACAAGGTTTTAGGATTTTTAGTCTAAGTAGTGAGAAGTTTGGAACAAAAAAAATGAAGGATAAAAAATAAAATGCGCTAATAGAAAATTAAACTATCGATGTTCATCACTTTAAGATGACATCTACTTTTAACAACAGCAATACCCGTTATCTTTGGACGCCCGTCATCATTATATGCCCGCATTAAAAAAAAAGCATGTCCATCATTTAACATATAAATATAGCTAATTTTCAATAAATGTCCATAAGTTAACTAATTAAAAAGAATATTTTTTATATAATAAGTTAAAAAAGAAAGAAAAAAAATTTATAAATTCAAAATAAAAAAAGGCAAAATCATACAATTCCTTCACGGTAGAAATTTTAAAACTCATCTATCAAAAGAACATTACCATCATATGAAAATCTCTCATTACCACAAAGAAAAAACAAGGTTGCATTGCTTAGGTAAAAATTATAGGTCAAAATAAATTGTGCACCCTATTTTTTACTATAATGATTGTAATAATTAACTGCTCTCCCGCTTGAAAAAAGTATTTATATTAAAGATGCCTAAAAAAGAGTTCAGAATGAAATAAATACTTTTGAAAAGCACTTTATAATACTTTTTAAAGTATTTTTAGTACTTTCAAAACGCTTTTCTTATATACTCAAATTTCGTGATAAAGAGTCCTTTAAATTAGCCAAAAGTATTTTATTATAGTTTGAACATAATTATATCTCTATTTCAAAAAAAAAAAAAAAAAACATATAATTATATCCTACATTTACGAACACAAAATTAAAGCTATTTTTAAAAATTGTTCACCAGACTCACGATTGAGAGGGAGAGAACCAAATAAATAAATTCAAAATTTAATGAAATAAAAATTAAATCAAATCATCATTTAGAATAATAATAACTCAATGCAAATCAAATCATAGGCGGTTATGATTGAGTAGTGAAATATTAATTCCTGTTTAACATAGTAGTAAATTTTTCGGAAATAAATGTCATTTTTCTATAAATATCTATACTCTTATTGAAAGTTAGAAATCTTGTTGCCCTCTTTTGCAGAAAAAGGTGAAAATAGTAGGTCCGAGTCTCACTTTATAAATATATTTTTTTCTTTAAAAAACATTATATTTGCCTGTTAACCAGTTTAAAATAGGGAATTTGCATCGTATGTATAGCAATTTTCCTACCCTACATTATAATTATAACAATTTTTAAAAAATATTGTAAATATAACAATTTTTTTTTGATAGATTTTATCAAACACTATAGATGGAGTCTATCAGACATTATTGATGGAGTCTATAAATCTGATTTTGCTATATTTGTAAATATTTTCAAAAAGTTGCTATTTATGCAATTTTTTTGACTTATTGTAATATACATGCAAATTTCCTTTTAAAATATTCCGTAAAAAAAAAATTCAAATATTTTTGTTATGTCCGAAAAAAAATTAACTATTTTATGAAACCGCAGCCTCGTCCACATCAAAATAAATGAAAACACTTATAATTCCGTATACAATTGCTTTATAAATCAGCATAAATTTATTAAAAATGATTGAATACTAAAAAAACTATTTAATCATCCATCAAATTTAGCTAAAAATCAATTGTTAGCTACATTTCATAATCATTGGTTATCTTTTTGTTTTTTATTTTTAAAATACAAGTTTACTATTACTATTCCAACCTATATTTTCTTTATTTTTCTATCTAACATTAGTTTAAATTTTGAAAAATACATCAAAATTTTAAAGTCAAAATAAATAGATTTTATATATTTATTTGGGAATTTGCGCTGTATAGCAATTTTCCTACCTGCATTAGAATTATAGCAACTTTTTAAAAATATTGCAAATATAG
>JBBMEF010027458.1:0-16629 GCA_037832685.1 Sicyos baderoa | reverse complement strand
GAGAAAGAATGACACAGTGATTTTACGTGGAAAACCCTTAAACAAATTAGGGTAAAAACCACGGGCAAGGATAGAAGGACTTTATTATAAAATAGGAGTTACAAACCTTCTCTCTACAAAGAAACAACAAGCTTTCCTACAAGGAGAAACACTCTCTATTTTATCTCACAACCTCACTTTAGATGTGGGATGTCTTTGGAAATTTTGGGGATGACTTGCCCATAATGGCAACTCACCTATTTATAGTAGTCATGAACTTGGGCTCCAAGTATGATCCAATGGTCCACATTTTTCCTTGGAAAAAAAGTTAAACATGTGGCTATGATTTTGCCAACACTTCACTTTGGATAAGGATGTCTAGATATTTTTGTCAAGTTGAGTTTCTAGATATCTCTTAGATCATCTAGAGTTTTCTTTGGCCAATAGGTTCTAGATTCATCTTTGGACCAATCTTCTTTGGGCTTGAATTCCCATTTTTGGGCTATAATATTTAAAAATAATTATATTAATCATATATTTTTTTAGAGAATTTACATGTATATTAAAAAAAATTACATAAATAGCAAAATAATGAAAATATTTACAAATATAGCAAAATCAGATTTATAGACTCCATCAATAGTGTTTGATAGACTCCATCAATAGTGTTGGATAAAGTCTATCAATAGTATCTAAAAAAAAGTTGCTATATTTACAATATTTTTAAAATGTTACTATAATTCTAATGTGGGGTAGAGAATTTGATATAGAGTGCAAATTTCCTATTTTTTATATACTTTGATATTTATATCTTACAAGTATTTCAAACCAAAAAGGAAAAAAAAGTTGGAGAAGTAAATTTTTTTGAAAAAACAAATATCCCAAAAAGTGATTCAATCGCTTTAAATTTACAATCACAAAATTAATAGGGTTGTAGAACTTTTTTTTAGGGTTGTAGAACTTGAAACTTATATATTTATTTTATAAATTCTATTAAGTTATCATATTAAATATTTTGATTTACAACTTTATACATTCATTAAACTATAAATATGTGTGGCTTCAAATTTCAAGACAATAAATTGCATCGATTTCATACGATGGTCATATAATATTAGATACGTTGATTCAAGTTCCAAAAACAAATAAATATATATTCAAGTTCCAACAAAAGTCAATGAACTGAAATAATAATGTGGATATACAAGGATTTCTAATTAATCATAGATATGTAATTAAAGTTTATCAATATCGAAAACATAGTGGTATAGTAGTTATTTGATTGATTGATTGTATTTTTAATTTAATTTAACAAATACGAGTCTTGTTAGGAATAAATATCATTAGGATATTCCCTACGATAGGTTAAGTTTAGTATTTGAATATTATTATATATTCTATATGATTTGATAGAATATTTAGTATTTGTTATAAGATCTTTTAGATTTGATATTTGATGTATTATAAATATGTGTGGAAAGTTAATGGAAGAGCAGAAGATTTTATGTCTTTCTCACAATTTATCAAGTCTAGTTCTAAAAATTAGTTTCCGACCTTTCTTAACAATAATAATGTTTGTCAATTTTTAATTTTTTTAACTATTTAATTTTTAATTTTTTACTAGTTATGCATAGAAAGTTGGAATAAAAATAAATTAAAAAAAGTCCCATAATTTTTTTCCCTGTCGCCTCCCTATTCTACGCTTTTTTTAAGGCCTTCCACATATATATCGCCCACAGAAACCTAGACTTTTCCGTTTTCTTTTTTCATTTATTTTTTTCTTTTCCTGAAAATTATTTGTTTTGGGGAAATTGTAATTTTAAACACCTTTCACGTTTAAGCTTGTTTGTGATATTTTTTTTCTCCTTCCAAACAAAGTTTTCGTTTTTTATTTAAAAAAATTAACAAAGTTTTCATTTAGTGGACCACGCTTTATTTTATTATTATTTTTTTTATAGTACAAAATTAACCATTGAAAATATTTATCCCAAGTGTTTTTAACCAAATTATTTTGGTTAAATTTAAATTTGACCATAATATATTAAGAGAAAATTAAAATTTAATATGTATATCATTTTTAAATTTAGAATTGAGTTTATATAATTAATAAAACATAAAATAAATTTTTTATTTATTTATATTCATTGACGAATTAAGTAATTAATTGTGTGTAGATACAATATTTTGTTGATAATATGAGGTAAATGTTGATTGGATCAAAATCAAATACATGAATTTTTAAAAAAGTACATTAAATTTCAACTCATTTTTATCCATTTAGTTTTTTTTAAAAAAAAGACATTCAATTAGTTAGTGTAACCTACACTTTTATCATTGATTACATGAATATTTAATTATCACGGACATAATTCATTTTGTAAGTAGTTAAGTTTTATCAAAAGATTATGTTACAATTACTAAAGTCAAAATAAACATAATTTTATTGATATCATATAAATAATCAATGTTATAAGTTTAAGACCACAACCCTAAATATTGGTGAATAAAAAATAATAATCCAACTTTAAAAAACTATAGGTATAATTTTCTTTTTCAGTTATAGAACCAAATTATAATTTAACCTTAAAATAATTCACCAACTTTTTTTGGAAATATCAACATTATATTTTGTACAGTTTTTCAAGTTTTCAATCAACCACTACATCAAAATAAACTGTTTTTTTTTAATCATCAATCCATAGTTGGAAAATGGTAAATCCAAAAAACTTGAACTTCAACCCAAATTAAGATGGTAGTTATTATTATTATTATTATTATTATTTAATTCTTTAAGATGGTAGTTATAAAATGTGAACTTTTTTTTTCAAAAAAAAAAAAAAAAAAAAAAAAAAAAAAGAAAAGAAAAAAAGGTGAACTTTTGGGGAAATTGGAAACTATTTGGTTGGTATCACTACATCTTTTCGAAGATGCCAAATTGGACTCCATCGTAATTTTATTTTATTTCCTTGATTAATTGATCATGTGCTTTTTTGCAACTGGTCAAGTTCATCCAATATAAAGACTTACAAAAAAAAAAAAAAAAGACTATCCTTACAATATTTTTATGATTAGAAGCCTTTCTCATTTATTTTATATATTTCATTATTTTCATAATAAAAATAATAATTGTTTACCTTTTATTTAGTACAAGTTGGAACAGAGGGATTAAAAATACTGATTCCATGATTTGAATGGATGATGATGGTGTTGAACTAGTTTACAACCAAACAATATTGAAACTATTACACGGACTCAATCGATCTTTTTTTTTTTTTTTTTGAAATTAATCAATAATAACTGTGTTACTAGTTGTTGAATGTGAATTCAAAATTTTGTACACTTCTAATAATGGTTGGATATAAATTTTAAGTACATAGTTTTTCTTAGATTTGAATATAATATTATTTTAAAAAAAAAATGAAGAGAATCTATTATAATTCTGAACTAAAATTTTTATTTTGAAATTGAGGACAAGGACCTAATTCTTATATAAAAGGTATTAGTATTCTCAAATAAGACGAGAATCAAATAACAATCTAGCCTATTCGAACAACTTAAAAAATCAATTAACTTGGAGGTTTATCTAAACAATTCAAAAGGAAAAAGAAATCTAACTTGTTACTTGTACGTCGCATATTTCTATTTATATCATATAAAATAGTTATAAAACAATTCTTGCACTACTAATTTTCAACTCACTGTTTTACTCTTTTAAAACCCAATTAGACTTGTATTATTAAAAAAAAAAAACAATTAATTAAATATTAGATGAACTAAAAAAATGTATTAGATGATTAAAAAATCTCTCTCTCATCAAAATCGGTTTAGATAAACTAAATTAAATCGAATCAGATCTTTAAAACAGAGCAAAAAGATAAAAAGGGAATCCAAATATTACGCCTTTTTTTATTCTCTTTTCCATACAAGTAGAACAAAAATTACAATATTATTTTAAAAGAACCGAGAGAAGATTTTCTAAAATATTATTATAATGTTTGAGAATCAATTCAACTAATTATTTAATTAGATTATTGGTCTTTTTGAGACATCCGCATCCCAAACGATGTCGTTTTTGTTCGATAAATTAAATTATTTTAATGAGATTGTTCCCGATTCAAAGAACCGACGCCAAAAATCCTTTCGAAAACGAAGAAAAAACAACCGAACCACCAAAAAAGCGATGTTTTTTCCTTAAAAAAATATGTCATTTTTTAATTCGATGATTAATTAGATTAATGAAGATTTTAATGTATAATAAAAAAATCAAAATATTTCTATCTATATACCATAAAATCAAAATTAATTTTTTCTCTAAAAAAAAACTAATTAATTTGTAGCAGAAAATATAAATTAAGTTTTATTATTGATTGAGTTGGTTGAGTTCTACCAGTGATAGAATTAAACTTAATCTATTATTATTTGAGATTTATCATCGATAAAAAATTATGTTCTATTACTAGTTTAATTCTATCACCAGTTGAATTCTATCATTAATAAAAATTATTGCTTTAAATGAATGTGCTGCTCCAGATAAATTTTCTAAATTAATATTGTTTTTTTTTTTAATAGTTGTGGGAAATTTAATTAATTTTTTGTGTTTTGAAACCGAAACGTAATCTGATGAATATTTTGGGATCTGCCCGTTTGATTCGGTCCGATTCGTTCCTTTACCAAATTTTTAATCTTTTTTTCTCTCTCTATTATTATTGTCTAATTGAGAATTGTGCATTGTTTTTGTTTGTAATAAGCTATTATTATTAATTTTTTAATGTTAGAATCGAGGGTGATACATATATTCACATGTAATAAGCTAAGCATATATGAAAAGGCAATTAGATACTCAATTGATTAAGTTGTGTTGGAACTAACATTTGTCAAATTAATGTGGATGTGTGATGCATAAACTATATAATATAAGATTTTGTGTTTGATAATATGGGATTTGGTTCCATGGTATATCTGTTAAAATATAAAATGAATGGTGACTTGTATTAAAAAAAAGAATGTCGCACACGTGTTATCAGTATGAGATATGACTTACTTTATGAGCCAAACTAAAGTCGTATTAAATTATGAAAAGAATGATTCGCTACCTTTTAGAAAAACCTCAATTTATGAATGGATAAAGATCCTTGAATGTATGACTATTATATGGACAAACTCAAGTACCTTAGAGTATTCCAATTTTGGTTCCATGCTCATTTTATTTCGATTTTTAAGATTGATCAATTTATGATCGTGGAGTTGAAATTGATTGTCACCAATTAAGATAACCAATACGCCACCAACATATTCGGTAGAAAATGTTCTTGAAATAGATTATATCCCAATTTGTGAAATGTCCAACCTATTATGATTTTTTTAGCATGTGATTCAAACTCTTACATTTTTTTAAATAAGATAAATATCAAAACTAAATGAATTAGGTTTAAGTACTCAATAGATCAAAATACATTAGTTCCATTTGTATGACTTTTCTATAGTTATTTAGTAAATTTTAATTGAGGAAAACCAAATAATAAATTGAATTTTGAATTCTTTTTATAACAAAAATTACATCCCAATTGTGTGATTTTAAAGTTAAAAACATAGATACAATGTAGTTAGACTTGTTTTATGATATGAAATAAAGCATGGGCTTCTTTTGTCTGTATAGTTTGATTAATTATTCAATGTATTTGTTTAAATTATCAGTCTTTCATAAACTTATTTATGCAACATCACTCTTGCACATATATAAATATACTTAAAAAATGATATTTGACCTTCTAATACTTTATTATTTGAGATATAATCCTATTATATTTTGACTAACTTAATCATATCAATAAATATTCTTTACAATTTTTTAAGTACTTCTTTAAGTACTTTTAAGTGTCTTTAGAAGATAAAATATTTGATATAGATTGATGTTTTTATAATTGTATTGGACACTTAATTTCTATTACTAAGTTTAGATTATTATTATTATTAGTTTTTTTTTATGGTTATCTACTTGTTAGTACATATGTTATGGGTATTTAAATATTAGGTGTGAACATTTGTATTACTTTATTTTGAATATGCTATGGGGAAATATTATTGTGACATTGTATAATTCATACCTAATCTCATAGTTTTTAACTTAAACAATGTACTAACATCACTATTAGGTAGCATTGAGTGTCTTATATATTTTTATTGAGTGATAATAAATATAATTGAGAGTAGGTAATTCAACCATAATTCAAAATTCCGAATGTGTTTCGTAAATGAAAATTTTAAAATTTATATTTAATATATATCTATTTTTTTTATGCTGTTGGAGTTTCGCTCATTTAAGACGGGAGCTATATTTATCTCTCTTTAAAATACTAAAATATTTATTTTAACTTCTAAATTTTTAGATGTATATCTAGAGTGGACCATAAAAATTCACGAATATGTTTTTTTTTTAAAAAAAATTGAAAAATTATAAAATGAATGACACTGTATTTTTTTTTATTCAACAACTATATTTATATTCAAAGTATAGAATACGTATTATCAGATGATTTTAAAAATAAAAATACATAATGAAATATAATTTGTACACATTGTTGAAGAAAACTGAAATGCTTACCTTATTTTAGAATAAAAGCAGTGGGACTCGTTTTTTCAAATAAGTTAACCTATGATTACATGAACAAAAGTAATACGTTTTAGCACCAATAACATCTATAGCTAAATAGCTCTTAACGTTAATATGTATCTGCGAATAAAAAATGTTAGGATTTGAAATTCTCCAATCATCAATTATTAACTAGTTCTTTAAAAAAAAAAAAATAATAATAATAATACTTTTAACAATAGACAGAAGCGCATTTTTTCGAAAAAAACACATAGATTAGGGTAACATACAAAAGGTTTCATAAAAATTACAGAAACGCTTTCCAATTTAGAGCGGTAGAGGCAATGTCATAATCATGAAACATAAAAGATTTGTGTTGCATATATGCCTTGAACGCATTGATGTCTATGTGATTACTAGTCGATGGTAAACTCTGTATTATGACATCCTTTCTGAATAAATGTGTTCTCCCTCTCCGCCCGTGGATTACCTAACACAACGTTAGTGAACCACGTAAATTATTGTAAATTTTGTTCTTCTCATTTTTTACGTTTTCGTATTATCTGTTTTACACTCCAATTTGATTGGTGATTATCGATTTCATAAGAATTTGTAACACCAAGAAGCGAATGTATTCCCTAATCAAAAGTAATACATTTCAACTATGGGAAAGAAGTGCATGAAAGCGTAGCCTATTTTTTGTATTTCCCTTTTATAACTTAAGAGTTGTAGACGTGAAGAAAGAAGAAAAACAATAGAGATTGAACCTATATATAACTTCTCATTGTTGAATTATTATTTTTGTTAGCAACACACATTGAGCTTACCAAAAAAACATTTTAACTTAATTTTTAAAAAAATTATAAATTTTATCAACTATTGTGATTATAGTCTAAATCACATCCTTGAATTGTTGACTAAAAAAGTATACAAGAAACAAAATTATGAATTTGTCTAAATTCAGATCAAATAGAAGGAATTTTTCTTTCCAAAAAAAAAAAATTAAGCAATTTTTTTTAACCTTTAATTTAATTTTCTATTTTTCTATTTTTAACTGTGATCTTTATTTATTTGTTTGAATCCAAGAATTTGAGATTGTGACCTTTGGGTTTATGATGCATCTATGCAATTGGCTATTAATGACTTTTGATCTTTATATTTTACAATTTGATATTGTACATTTAAAATGTAAAATTTTCGGCCCCTAAATCACGTACTTCAAATTTTCTGTCTCTAAATCGTAGATTTAACTTAATATTTTAAAATATATGCATTGTATCAAACGGGCTCTAAATCGTAATTTAAATTCTATCCACAAAAACCTCACTAATTCAAAATTAAAAAACGCCCTTTATTTATCGGTTAACAATGAGAAATTAATTTTTAGTTTTCTTGGATTCGACCTGGTTTTACTCATTCTACAAATTAGATTTAAAAGAGTCGGTAATTATTTTGGCGAGCTTTAACAACCCGACCACACTCTACCATTATCAAAGGAGTAAGTGACACAATAATTTTATTATTTGATGGTAGATCAAACTAACTTCACGAGAAAAATCTTGAAAATTGTTATTTGTCCTCCTTCCACTAAAAAAAGAAAGATATGCACTCTATTTGAAAAAAAATGCACCGAACCAACTTAAAACCAAAATGAACGTTTCTAAAGTACTTTGTATCGAAACAAAGTGAATGTATTTAGACATTAGCATTCAAACCTAAGGTTTAATTGGCTAGAGAGAAATAATTAATTGTTCCAAACCTACCCATAAGTTAATTTTCCACAAAATTAATTTCTAAACTTACCTTGCATTTTTTTTTTTTTTTTGAGTAAAAGTTGGCGAGAAGATTAAAAATATCGATTCTAGGGATTTGAACTGGTGTTGAATTGGTTTACAACCAAATAATGAGACTACTGCGCTGTTGATCCATTCGATAAATTTACCTAGTATTCAAATTTACCTAAAAATTAATTTTTTACTAATTTTCTTGACATGCAATATTATATGATGGGGCGATATGTCTTCTGATATTAATAAATGTGGTCGATAACAAATTTAAGAAAAAGAAAATAGAGGATGGAAGTGTGGGTCCCAAAGAGTATAAAATCAAACGGTGGAGATTCATTTCATCGTCACACGAGAATGGTCCATAGATGCATGAACGCGCAGAATCGCTGACTCCAAAACGCTTTTTCCATTTTCTTTCTTAACTAATAATTAATAATTATTTAATAACCCGTCGCCCCCACACCTATATAAGCCCCACCCCCAATTCCTCTGCTCCCAACAACCTCGATCCAAAATCTCCGCCGCCGTCGCCGCCGCCCACAGAATTTCGAAATTCAAAATCTCCGCCGGAATCGTTTCACGCACATTGCTCTCGCCCAAGGACATGATCCTATCTCCGATCATCGGAAGATTACGATGGTGCGTTGCTTCAACTTAGTCTCCGTTCTCGTTCTCGCCGCCGTCACCGTCTCCATGGTCGTACTGCCGTTGATTCTTCCGCCTCTGCCACCGCCGCCGATCGTGCTTCTGTTCTTTCCGGTTGGTATTATGGCGGCGCTGCTCCTCCTTGCTTTGTCGCCGACTGAATTCCGCGACGGAGATGTCGTCGTTTGACGGAATTTGACGAACATTCTGCGTTCCGGCGACCGGGCTTTTTGTCCTTTTTTTTTAATTATTTTTTTTGTTGAATTAGATCAATGGTAGGGATTTTTAATATATTTGATGTAGAAAATGAAGATGAAAGAAATGTTAACGGAATGAAAATGGATTTCTTTATTATGATATTAGTTTTCTTTTTTTGGCAATTGTTACCTCTAGATTAAAAATAACCGAATGTATAATAGGAAAACTCCCCTACATATGGAAAGGTAGGGAGCCCTACCTCTTGAGTACGTGACATCATTGAGTACCACAATAAATTATTTCATAAACGATAATTATTTAAATGTAAAATAATTTTTATGGCACAAATGATGCCACGTCGTCAAATGGTTGGGCTCCCCTACTTTTTTATGTGTAGAAGAGTTTTAGTCATAATTAAATAATCCTCATATTTTTTTAGTATAAAAAAAAGGCAGTGAACCAAAAGACCCTAAATAGAGGAATTACTATTCTTAATAACTAATGCACTAACAACTTATTTTGCATGTTTAAAATTTATTATTGAATTAAAAAAATTGAGAAATCTCCCTTGGTTGACAAAAAAAAACATGATTTTAATATTATTGGAGATGAAGAGATTTCAAAGAAGAGTAGACGGATGTACGTTGAGTTTATCGATGAGATATCAGTGTTGGCTGGGATTCAGCCACACAAAATGCTATGAGTCACTTTGGTGGATCACTAGAGAGATGAGGAATGGTACTGAAGTGTGCATAATAAATCTTTTGAGGTAAGGCATTTTTTTCTTTAAGGTGGAGTTTTGTAGTTGCAGAAAAGTTTTATGAAGTGGTTCTTTTTTATTTTCTTTCCGATGCGAGCTCCGTCATTCTATAGTTTTAGAGCTCCTTCTAATTATAGTTATTTTGAAGGATTCATGGTCGTCAACTAGTTGTATGGATGTTGGTTTATTCTTCAAAGTGTTTCAAAACTCAACATTTTATTGTGTTCAACTTAGAAGGTTAGGTTGTTACATCGAGACTTTGCTACCCCTTATGTAAGAAAACTCTTATTCAATCGGCCACCTTGACTTTAATTCTTAATTAGGTAATTCTTTCGTTTCTTGTTTGACTTCAATCTGACTCGTGTATTGGGACCATTGTTTGTTGTTGTTTTTTTTTTTCTATTTTAACTACTAATTTTGAATCATTATATTTTTTCAGCTATTCAAAATAACTACTTATTTAAAATTCATATTCAAACAAGATATTATTTAAAACAACTCTACAAAAAAAAAGCACATTCAAACCATTCTCAATTTATAACTACTTAAAATAATTTCTCATTTTTAACCCCATCATTTCTAATCAAACATTCATAAAAAAAAAAATTAAAAACCAAAAGCTAAAAACATTAAAAAGTAAATAAAACGTGTTGTAAAAAACATTGAAAAAAGAAATAAAACGTGTGGTAAATGGGGTAAGTTTTGGCAAACATATAAAAAGTGTAAATCAATAGACGCGTGTGCAGAACACGTGCGGAGGAAGGAGCGTGGAAAGAAAGAGGTCTAAACGGGTCTCTTGTTGGGCAGGATTTTGTTGACCGTGGGCCTTTTAGTTGGGGCCTTCACCGCAGCCACGTCACTATTTAAATTCTATTTGTTCATTTACAAAAATACCCTTTAACTATATTACCTACTAATCTGTATTATTACCTGCTATGGTATATATTTATTCCAATTAGATCTCTGGTTTTGCTTATTACCTACTTATAGTATATATTCCCATTTCTGTTTTTTCTTACTTTTACTCATTTGCACCGGGGATCGGATTCCACCGAGAATTATTTCCGTTTTGAAGGGTTTTTTTGATCTCATGAAAGAAAACAGACATCTCTAATAAATTATGTGTATCATTATTGTGGCATTCTATTTGATTCGAACAACTACATAACATATGAAAAATAACTATTGAAATAGATATTTAGAAAATACATAATATAAAAAGTTAGAAATACATGAGCTTAAATACTATTACACTTAGAGATGTCCACGGGGCGGGGCGGGGCCGAAGAATGCCTTCCCCGTCCCCGTCCCCGCCACCAAAATCGATCTCCGTCCCCGCAAAATTCACCATTTTTTTTTTGCGGGGATCGGGTTCCCCGCGGTGAATTATTCCCCGTTCAACTTTTTTCTTAAATTGTATTTTTTTTTTCATTTTTTATTTTTTTTTCTTTTATATCTTGTCCTACTCTTATTCAAAATATTTTTTATAAAGAATTCTATAAATATAATACTAATTTGCAACTTTTTAAAATAAATTTTCAACCACTTCCAAAATCAAAATAAATAAATTTTCAAAATTACTTTTTCCAACAATGTGTAAAATCAATTTTTTTTTTAATGACAAAGTGATTATGCTTTCAAAAAATAAGAAGAAAAAAAAAGGAAGCATATAAGTATATGTACTGTTTTTTTTTTAAAAAAAAAAAACATATACTAATTTAATAAATTTTCAAAAAAAGGAACATATACTAATTTAATATTAAAAAAAACAAAAAAAAGACACATTCGGGACGGGGCGGGGAAACGGGGACGGGGACGGGGACGGTGATCATATTCCCCGTCCCCGTCCCCGTTTAGTCACCGGGGAAAAAATTAGCCCCGCTCACTCCCCATTTCCCCGCTTAATCGGGGATTCACCGCCCCATTTGTGGCGGGGCGGGGAAAATGGACATATTTTAAATAAGATTATTTTTCTTTTATATATTAAACTACATTCATTTATGAGTTTGTAGACAAGATTCTTTGTATTTTGTTAGTTCATTGCATATGGTCAAAATGAAAAAAGCAATTAAAGGCCAAGAACATAAGATATATTGAGGGTTATAGTGCACCAAATGTGAGAATGTAATGTGAATATATAGCTTGTAAGAGAGATATCTAATTTTATAAGTCATGTTCAAATTTGGTAACAAGTGAAATGTATTATATATAATAGAACCTATTTGTATGAAACTAAATTTAGATGTTTCTTAAAAAGCTTAAATTGGACAAATAGTACCATTTAAAACAAATTATAAAAATTTAAACAGGTCATGTGAAACCCTTACCTCATAAATTCAACAACACAGTCTTATTTATGTGTGAAAGTAACATGATATCATGTGAAAATTGATGTGATAAGGCCTAAATTTATTTAATTTGTATACTAAATAGTACACATTCTATTAATATTTTATTCAACTAAATAATTGATGTTCATGATAGAATTCTTATATATGGAATAAATTTATAACTTTGAGCAAACAAAAATATGGCCCATGTGGATGAAATGACAACTGTGATTCTAGGTTGGGTGATGGTTTCTTTAATTTAAAAGAAAATACCATAATACAACAAAATAGAAGGAAAAGAAGGAAAAAAGAAAAAGAAAAAAAGAAAATTGGAGTCCAACAAATGTTGCCTTGCTTAAAAAAATATTGTGGGTTACAATCATTATAATTAATCCTATCAAAACAAAAATGATTATGCATCTTTTCATATCTTGGGAGGGGAGATTTGAAAGCACATTTTATATAACTAATACATTTTTTAAAATATATTTGGTAAAGTAACATTTAAATTAAAATTGAGATATGATTTTACTATCCAATCTTAAATTTATTCTTACAGTCTTTAACACTTGTATACGAATTTTTTTAAAAATAAAATAATAATAGGGTTGGTAATGAGTAATTATTCATGAATATTTTGGAACAAAACAAAAGAAACATGTAATAATATCAGAGTAATTCAATATAACTTTTGATCTCTACATTTTATACACATCACATTGTCTTCGTATTTTTTTTAAGTTTATTTCTAAAATTTACCAATTTTGGTTAAATTTGAAATTCAATTTAATATTAAAGTTGGCATCCTTTAACAATGATATAATTCATTTGTTTGTCAATTAAAATATACATTAAAAAAATCAAACAATTAGAGTTTGTAGAAAGTTGGCTTTATAGTTTATGTACTTCATTGTTTGGTTGTAAACCAGTTCAATAATAGCATTACGAGTTCGAACTCTGGAAAAGCTGGTATGGTAATTCCCCTCCTCAATTTGTACAATGGAGAATTTCAACATTATAATTAATCAATTTTCTATTTTTGACAAATCGTGGGCTGTAAATTTAGTCAATCATTAGCAATTCTTAATGGGCCGAGCTCTATTGTCCACTTACATCTTTGGAAGGCTAATAAAAATTGGGGCAGTTACACAAATATCTTCTTTTTTTTTTTTTTTTTTAAAGGAAATTTACCATACTAGTTAAATTTAGAAAATAATTCTAAACATAAAGGCTTAAAAATAATTTAAATGCAGACATTCTCATGATCAAACATGTAATCATAATTATCTAAAAAAAAAAAATATGTAATCATAATGTTGAACTAAATTTTTACCAAACAATGAAACTATCAAATTATTTATTTTGTTTTTGTAACTACAAAAGGCACAACTAATTTTTCAATACCCTTCCAGATTTTTTTTCCCGGTTAATCTTTTAGGGTTTGGTTATTGGTATATTATATCTCAATTTTTTTTATGATTTTTTATTCTTTTTAATAATAGTTCGGTAAAAGATTTGAACTCGGGACCTCTTGATTCATATGTATACATTTATTGCTCGTTGCCATATTGTGGTCAAATGGATACCTTTGAAAAAAAAAACAATTTTATATTATTAATTTTTTTATATTATTTTTTTGTGATGAAATTTAAAGTTTCACTTAAGCATACCAAATGTAGGTGTATTTTATTTATGTTTGCAACATTTTTGAAAAAAAAATATGCAACTTATATACCTATATATTATGTATATTCCCGCAAAAAATTATTTTATGTTGAATGTATATAAGTGATAATCTAGATAATGGTGAGAATAGAAGCTCAAATAATTATATTCGTGAAGAGTTCAAACAAAAATGTATGTAATTGAACAAGTGACAAATGAAGTTTTTTTTTTTTTTTTAATATTCAATTTCTATAATATTTGGGAGTAAAATTTAACTTATAACTCTGTTGTTACTAGATTGTCTATTAGGTCACTAATTAAAGGTAGGTGCTTTTGGTTATCTCAAAAAAAAAAAAAAAAAAAAAAAAAGCCAAATGAATTTGAAGGTATAGAATATAAACTTCATAAATACTCATTATTTGTCTATTAGATATAATATACTCGAATAGTTTTGTATAGTACTTGTCGGATATAAGTCATCATTATATATGAAGTATACATTTGGTAAATATTGTTGTTATAATTTTATTTTATTTTTTATATGTGCGTTCTAATGTTGTCTTTCATTAAGATAGAATACATATGTACATAACATTGTTGTAGGAACGTGAAAATTAAAAGAGACAGTTTTGGTTAGTTCTAACAATATTTGCCTCTTGATCGAAGATATATATCTAAATAAATTGAGTTACGATCGGGACGACTTCACTATTTTGTCTCGAAACATAAAAAATAAAAAATAATGTCAATAATAACTTATTATCATATTCTTAAGTTAAAAAAGAGAGTCTTTATGCTAAATCAAAGATATAAAGGGACTAATTGTAATTAAAGTTAATTATCTCCAAAGCCCCTTCTTCTTCCTCTAATTTCAACTCTAAAAAACAAGGACAGTTTGGTACTTGCGTACATAGATTGATGATTTTATATCATCATCATAATTAATTTAGCAAAAGTAAAATTAAACTTTTTGAAAATCATTACTATTATTAGTGATTA
Source organism: Sicyos baderoa (assembly GCA_037832685.1). NCBI lineage: Eukaryota > Viridiplantae > Streptophyta > Magnoliopsida > Cucurbitales > Cucurbitaceae > Sicyos > Sicyos baderoa. The sequence continues at coordinate 1,677 of JBBMEF010027458.1, read as the reverse complement.
TTCTTTAATTAATTAAATTAACTCCTCCCAATCCTTAGTGAAGAATCAACACCTTTGGCACCAGCAGCAAAGAGCTTAGCAATCTCCAATTGAGTGTTTGCAATTATCTCTGTTCTTTTGAGATCCATTTCTCCTCTTTTAGCCTCTGCTTCAGCTCTCATCTTTTCTATGTCCCTTATCATGTCCATTCTCGCTTGCTCCGACCGCACGACCACCTCGGCCAGCCACCGAATGCTGCTCGCGATCTTATCTACCTCATCGGGCATTCTCTTTTTCTTCTTGCTCTTCTTTGTTTTCGTTTGTTGTTTGGGTCTCAACTTTTCTTTGTCGCTGTATAGTATTGCGGGTGTACTACTGTCCGTTTCCACAACGATGTTGTTTTTGTTGTCGTTGTCGTTGTCATTGTCGTTCTTGTCCGATACATGATCAGATAGTCTTGTTGGATCAACTCCATCTTCCTGTTAATATGAACTCATACATGATACAGTTGAGAATATATATATTGAATGTAAAATTAGTTTTAACCTTTTCATAAGTATTCATAATTAAACCATGAAACGAATATGTTCATAAAAGTTCTTTTTTCTTATATTCTTAGTTCTTTTTTTTTTTAATTTTTATGTTCCATATTAAATATTATGGGTTGCCTCGCATCTAAGTTCCTAACGACTTACAAAAATTCGCTAAAATATTACATCTATAACACAAAACTGAAAATAATTACACATATACAAAAAAACTGAAAATGGCAAGTGATTGAGTTCAATCACTAGTTATTGATTAAGTTCAATCACTCGAATTTTGATTTAAAAGACTTTTTGATAAAAATGTGCTATAATTTTAATAGGTGGTTGTAAATTTGATATACATAACAAATTTCCTTAGTTTAATTAAAAAAATAATTATAAATATGATTTATTTTTTTTAAAAAAAAAAACTACCAAATATAATCATTATTTTGGATGAATATTTATACCTACTTTCTTATAATATTATATTAATAATATTTAATACTATATTAATGAGTATTATAATGCCCCATTAAACCCCGATAATAACTATAAAAACAAATACTATAAAATTTACCTACACTAATGTTAAAAAGTCCCTCCAATATAATTTCTCTATAAAAAAAAAATCAATAATTAGCCTCTGAAAATGGCTAAGTTCTATTTTCTAGAGAAAAAAAAAGTATCAATAACTAGCCTCTTCAAATGGCAAGTTCTATTTTCTGAAAGCCTTCCGTTTGACTTTATCATGTGCATAAATATTAAAAAGTAGAAAAACACTTATCATAAATTACTAAATATTAAAATAAAATAATAAGAGAGAAATTGATTATTAAAAGATTCAAATTTGTAACTTCCAATTTTAATTTCTCCCAAAAAAAAATTCGAATTTTAATACTACACGAAAGAAAAAAAATGGTATTTTATGATGATGAATATTCAAATCAGTTCAATTTCCATAAATTATAAAATTGAATTCTTACGGCTTTATTTATACATATTTTTAAAAATTCAAATATATAAAAAATTTAGGGAATTTACGCTGTATGACAAATTTTCTAGTCTGCATTAGAATTATAGCAACTTTTTAAAAATATAGCAACTTTTTTTTGATAGATTCTATCAAACACTATTGATGGAATCTATCAGACATTATTGATGGAGTCTA
>JBBMEF010027437.1:0-16637 GCA_037832685.1 Sicyos baderoa | reverse complement strand
TAAAATTATATGGAATAAACTATTGATTTTAAATCATATGAACTATACTCTAATTATGATCAAATCATAGGACTAAATGTATAATTTACTCAATTCTTTTTATCAAATGAATGTTTGTTGAGTTTAAGGAACTATATACTATATTAGTTTGTTTGAGTTTAAGGAACTATATACCATATTATATAATATAAGATTTTATTTCAAAATTAATTGATAATGAACGAAGTAATTAATCTATAATATTATCCATGCCAGTAAATCTCCTCAGCATTGATTTTGAATTGCTGTCTTCAAACAAAATACTAAAGGAATGAGATGAAGTGGTTGCAATTGCAACTCCCATTTGTTTATCTTGACCCCTCAAAAGGAGAGGATAATATTATTAGGATAATGTGTCTGTTTCTCAGTGGGAAACCCAACTTTGGTCTTTTCATTGCACCAAAACTATCATTAAATAAACAGCAACAGACCACCACCCTCTTGGGGTTATCATAAAACATTATAGGTAATTAAATTCTTTAGTAGCAGCATTAATAAAAACTAATTGTGATTATTACCTCCCTAATTAAAGAATTCTTAAGGGTTCATTTTTCTATTGATTAGGTTGACTTCTTGTCAGGGTCAAGCAAAGCCTAAAATGTTGGCCGACTCGACCGAAAGCCAAAAGAATTGGAAATCAAAAACCACAATCTCAATTCTCAACATACAAATATTTATATAATGTTCTTAGAAAAACAAAAGAAAAAAGAAAAAGCCCAAAAAAAAGGCAAAAGGAGAGCCACCTTTTCCAATTGCTGAATGCTCCTTTTTATCCTCAATTCACTCCCACCAATCATTTTAACATGGAAAAATGTAGAAAAAGTGCACAAAAAAGGTGCACATTCCAGAGGTTCTTCTACTCTTCTATTCCCTTTCTATTTTCTCAATCTTTATTTTTAGAGAAATTGTATTAAATAGTCCATTTTATAAAATAATTGTAGATGCAAATTCGAAAATATTTAATATTCATAATCAAATATATAATATAAATAATATTTATATGTATTAGTTATTCGGTATAAAAAGTATTATATTTGATTATGGGTGCTAAATTTTTTCAAATTTACTTAATATTATAAATATTTTATCAATTTGGTCTATTCCTGCAAAAATCCTTTATTTTTATTTTTATTTTTATTTATCAATGAGGAAAATCAAAACTAGGATGATTCTTTATATCTAGTTCACTCAAAATTGTTTATGCTATAATTTCATTTCTCTCATGACCATTTTTTATAATATTTTTATTCCTTTCATAATTATTTTATTTACCTTAATAACAATTATCTTCATATTTATTCTCTTCGCCACCTATAGACAATTATTTTCTTAATAATTATTTTATTTTACATTCTCTTGTTTCTTTGCACAAACCTCTCCCCTTGTCGATGCAAATTGAAAAAGGGAGATTTGAACCTCACTAATCAAGCTTCATCGATTGTGTATGAAATAATCTTGACTTGGACTCTGTTTTTATTATTTTTTAAAAGTGAAGGTAGACTAATAATGTGCACATGCATATATTAATTTTTTTTTTTCTTTTTGAAATCATAGAGCATTCATTAATAATAATATAAAAACTACAAACTTGCCTCAATAAATAAGGGGAAGATTTATAGATAATGTATTTGTTATAGGGAAATATCATTTGTCTAAGGGATTTTTTTTTTTTTTTTTTTTTTTTTTTTTTTTTTTTTTTTTTAAAACAAGCATAAGGATTGCTTGGAGGATGATAATCCAAATAAGAAATCATGATTAGAAATTCAGATGTTAAAAGTCAGGTACCAAACAGGCTTGTCTTTTCTTTTCTTTTCTTTTCCTTCCTACTTGTTTTCCACTGCCAATAAATGGGCAAAAAAATATAATTATTTGTTTGATATTTTGTTTTTAATTTTTGGTTTTAAAAAGTAAATGTTATATATGTTATAACTATTTTTTGTTTTAAATATTTTGATAAACTAAAAATTAAAAATAAGTTTGATAACAGTTTTTAATTTTTTTAATAATAATTTTTTATTGTTTTTAATATATAATAAAATAAAACTAATTATTTTAGAATGTTTATTGAATTAATAAACTTTCCATCTACCGATTCAAATTTGTGTGGTGTGTTTGATCCCCTTTTTAGTATTTTTTGAGAAAACAAAAATTAATTTTTAAACTCTCTATATATATTTTTTAATTTTTAGCCTTATTTTATTAATTTTAAAAAATTAAAATCAAAATTGGTTATCAAACAAACATGTTTTTATAAAATTAAAAAAAAAACAAATCTTAATTATTCGTTTTCATTAATTAATATCTTTCCTATTTTACATTAAAAAAAAGACCCAATGGGGGGATAAACGTCCTTGCCACCCAAAATTAAAAGCAATTGTAATAAAGTCAAGCAGTACCATCTACGGTTTTTTTTGGTCAAGTTGTGGAACCGCCAAAATAAATATTGATTTACTAACTTAACTGGTAGAAAATAGTGAAACTAAGTAGAGGTGTACATGGTCTAGATTGGGTTGGATTAGGAGAATCTTTCGGACCAACTCAAAATTTCGAGTTGGCCAATCCTCCAATATCCAACCTTATGCATTAGAGTAACTGATGCGCAATCCAGTGCTAGTATAGTGTCTAGTAATTAATTTCAAGCAAACTCATTTTTTAGTAACACTCGGAATCGATTACGTGCAAGTATACGCGGTCGGAAACTGCAGCAAGTGATAAATATTTATATTTTATCGATCCCACATGGATTGATGTCTAGACTTATGATTAGTAAGAAGAGAGTCGTGCATAAAGTAAAATATGTTTTTATAAGTGTTGTTGGTTTTAGGTTTGAGATACAGAAAGTAAAAACAAATAAGTAAACGTGCAATGTAATGAGTAAATACTAACTAAACAATCATTGAGGATGCTAGATGCGAGGGATAGTTAATGTGATCCTTGCTTCCTACACAACTAAGTACTTCTGCACTTAGTGGTTTGTGGCAGAACCAGCTTCCGCATGGAACTCCATCTGAGATCTAGGCAACGCAAGTAATAGTGAGGTTATTCCTAACACTCTAAGTAACGAACAACTGTTCACACAACCTATCATAGCATACTAGGTCTACATGCAATCATTCTTCCAAACTATTGCAAGGCCTATGCGTGGGTAACTAAGCGACACATAAACATAAAATCAAAGCACAACAGTGTAGATCTAATTAACATTAGCCCCTAACATGCATCTATTCATGTAAGTAGTAAAGACTCCTATAATGCAGACATAGAATTGGAACAAAAGCAGAAGTTAAATCATAAGATTTTATTCAACGACTCAAGTTCAAATACTACAATCTACTCCTAAGAAGAATAGTAAAGTGGAATTGATGCGAATGTGAAGTGCGCAGTCCCCTTGTCATCAGCTTTTGCAACACAATCGGTGCTTCCTCTTGAGATTCGGCCTAATTCCTGGATCAATCGTCTATCCAATCAGCTCCCTGGACCACTCGACCATCCGATCAGCCACCCGACTTCGACCATCTTCTGGATATTTATAGTGTAGAATTACTTGGTCGACAAGTTGGATCGAGTGGGAAAATCCTCATAAATATGATCTCGTGATTTGCTCTCTCTAATTGCTTAATTGACATCGCCTTAATGGTTGATTTTATTGTAACGACCCGAGTTCTCGGATCGTCAGTTAAGGTTAGTTTTGGCCGTTACGGTTGTTCGTTGGATTGATTTATTTAAGAGGTCCTTGATTCTTTGTTATTAAATAGCTCGTTCTTGGTTCTTGATTACATGTTCAAGAAGTGCCTTGGTTGTTCGGTTTCTTTTTAAAGAAAATTAAGGGTTTAATTAGTGAGCGTGGTGGGTTTCGAACTCGCGCCCTAGCAAGGGTTGGTTTGGTTGGAAAAGAAGGCAATTGGAGGTTTAATTAAAGTCCCTCTGTGGGGCTCGAAGGCATGATTTTAGGTCGGTTTAATTAAAGACTAATTAATTCAAGAAAAGGCATTAGGGGTTCTTGGCGTTTTCTCCTTCTTCACGCACGCAAAGCACAGCTCTGGTTCTCCACGGGTTTCGCAAGCGTTCTCCAATCCGTTTCCAAGGTAAATCGTTCTTTTTTGGGTTCTTGTTGGGTCTCCGATCTTTCCTTCATTGTTGTGCTTCGTGTTAACGTTGGGTTTTCATTCTTGTTGGTTTGTGGGATCGAGCAGCTGCTGCCTTCTGCCCAATTCCATTCGTTGCCTATTAGTCCGCCGAAGCACAGCTCCGCGCCTGCAGCTCGCGATCAGCCGAGAGAGATCAGCCTTTGCGCGCACGCAGCCGAGCAGACCGGTCGTCGCACGCTAGCGCTCACGCGCGGGCAGCATTCCGCACCCAGCCACTCGTTCCGTCCGCTTTGCTCTCGTTCGCTTCAGCAACTACACGACGCCAATGCCCACGCCTGGGCAACCTTCCGCGCACAATCGAGCCTTCCAGCAGCGTCTGTCGCCCAGCTCCCTCGCGCCAGCGAATCTTCATTCGACGAACCTTCTGTCCAGCAGCTTGTAAAGCGTTTCACCATCGTTCGAGCAGCCGTTTAGCGTTAGTTTTGGGTGAGTTAAGCTGCTGTTTGCCTTGTGGTTTGGGGGCAATTTTATTAGATTTAAATTGATTGGCTTAGTGAGTGTTTGGTCTTAAATTACTAGGTTCATAGCGTGGTTGGATTGCAGCTTTAGGACTGTTCGTTCTTGTTGTTTGCCACTCTTTGATTCAGGTAAGGATTCCTTACCGTGGGTTGGTGGACAATTCGTTAGTCCTTTAAAACTGATTGTATGATTGTTAACCATGCTATTCACTTGTTTAGCTTTAGCAATTGTTATATGATGTAATGACTAGATGTTTGAATGTGCTTAGGGATTGTGATTACTCGTTGCCAGGTTTTACCTATTTAATTTCCATGACTGAGTTAGGTTCGCTTGTTTGTATGAAAGCATGAATTGACTGTCAGTTGTTTAGTGGGTCTGTAGAAGCATTCTAGGGTGTGTTGGAATGGTCTCTGAAGGCCATTAATTTGTATCTGCCTTATATGTGATGATGACTGAGAAATCTGGAAAGTTATATTTATATCTGTATGATGCTAGATAGGATTGCAGGGGTCATCATCCGGGCTTGTGGCAGGGACGCGAGGCAGTACTCCGTCTCTGACCCGTCGCCGTGGTTTAGCTAACCATGGGACAACCTAGTCTGCAATCTTGGGCGAAAAAGGCCACAGTAGAGCCTATAGGGTTGGGAGGATGACGTGGCTTGTCCCGTCTCCGACCGTCGGCACGATCTCAGCGTGCCGGCGAGGTTCTAAGATTGCCACCTTTGAGCAGGACTGATCCATTGGTGCGAGCCTACCTTGGACGTATCCTAGCTGCAGGCGTATGCTGGTTAGGGCTGGCATCGGTTTCGTGTGAGGTCTCGCACCCCCGATGTTCGGCGACACCGATCCGAGTCTTAGGGCATGCGTACCTGGACCAGGGCAGTTAGCCCTCGACCAAGCTTTTACCTGGTCCCAGCAGCATGGGGTCCATTAGCGCACTTCTCATTACAGCGCCGAGTGGAGAGCTCCCTCGGAATCTTGAGATAGTGTACCCACAGTAGAAAGCCAAGTTAGATGGGCAAGATCTGAGAGCTCGAGAACACGTGGTGTTGAGAAAACCTACAGGTGTAAGTCCGCAAAATGGCAATCTTTCGGGTTAACAGAAAGTAGTAAGTTTTAATGAAATCTGAACGGTTTCGAGAAAGTAAAGTTTAACAGAAAGTAATATTGAACCTTTGTGTTGTTTGTTGAGAAAGATAATAAAGTATTGTTGACTTGCGTACTTTTAGCTGTTGTTAAGTGTTAACGTATTGTACCCCGGTTGGGGATTCTTACTGAGTAAACTAGTTTAGCTCACCCTTATTGTTTGTGGTTCCACAGGTAACTTGGAGCAGCGTTGTTGATGGCTGGAGGAGATGAGGGGCGATCATGGAATAGCTTTACTCTGAGCTGTTTATTGACGGTTGATTTTACTCTGGGTTTAGGAACGTTGTTGTCTTGTTTAATGATTTTCATTGCATGTAGTTGGGCACGGAGCCCTTAGGTTCTTTTATCTGAACACTGTTATCTGGATTCCTTTACTGTTTTAAATAAACTAGAAGTGATATTTTGAAATTCTCTGGCCAGGGAGGCATTGTATGTTTTACTCTGAAACAAGTTGCTTAGAAACAAGGACAGGTTTCTTAGTATTTAAACTGAATGTTGATTGAATGTTTTAATTGATGGTTGTTCAACTTTAAACCGAATCCGGATTAGGTTCTGTACATTTATTTCCGCATTTAAAGTCATTCATGAGTTAAAGACCTAGGTTTAGGACCGTTATTCGGGTCGGGTCTTTACATTTATTCTCTGAATTGTTTCCTTGTCGATGTCGTCTTCCGAAGGCAACGACCAATGTCAGCATATTTGTCTCGTTTGATGTTGCCATCCGCATGTTTAGCTCCGATAGTCAATTTCCTCGCATAATCCTGCATTTTATAACTGTTTAGCGCGTTTTCCATGAGAAATCTCCACGAAATCATCTCCGCGGTGCCAAAATATGCATGCATGCAGATTTCTACGTTTTTACTCGCATTTTCTCTAACTCGCACGCCCTTTTCCTTTGAAACTAAAGATTAATGCAAACTAAAACAGCCTAAAGTATGTTCTATTTGAGAGCTATCAAACCCCCGAACTTACATCATTGCTTGTCCTTAAGTAATGCGTAACTGCCTAGTTACTAAATCTTAGTTTCAGTTTCAGACTTACTTCCTCCAATCTTATTTCGTATGTCTCATCATATGTCCAATTTCTGTTAAAGAAAGTTTTCCTTCTCATTCATGCATTCAGCTTCCCTAAAGATTCAAGTTTAACTTAGAATCCTCCTTATCATGACTGACAGATTGTACCTCATCGCAAGTCCTTCCTATAACTTAGTCTATTGTATCGCAATCACTTCTAGTCTAGAGTTTGGTTAACATATTCTGTCAAAAAATTTCTAGGCTCTTAACCCTTCGAGGATTTCTGCTATGTTGTACGCATTCCTCTTAGGTTGCATTCATGTCTATAATTCTATAAGTCTTAGCATGTCGCATTCAAAGTTTGAACACAACGCCTAAGTAGAAGAACTTTACCGACAGCGGAGTACTTAAGAATCCTAAGGCTTATACGCTCACATTTTTTTAAAATATGCTAACCATTATTTTATACTCTAATTTCTCTTGATTTTTTTTTTTGAAGTTAATGCGATATGCGCATTACCCTTTTTTTTTTAACACTCCTCGGGCAATCCCTTACCTCCAAACTTAAAATCTTCATTGTCCCTAATGAATGTGAGGCTTAGTTCCCCTAAACTTTGCTATTACTGTGATTGCGATATTCTTAACGAAATTCTAAGACTTTCTTGCGAATTTTTGGTCCTTTATGTCATTCATGGTAAAGACTACTCTAAGCTATGTTTGAATTTGTAGGAACTTAAGAATTCTCGAAATTGAAGTTTCATCCTTTAACAAATTCAGATTGCGATAATAATGTGAAATAGATTTTCAAAAGCAAAGTTACTGAATTCAAATATGGAGAAATTCAAATTGCATCCTAAAATGTCATGTTGGTCCTATCAAAATAAGTGCGACTACTTCATGAAATGCATGCGAAATCAAAATTAAAATGAAGAAAAGCATTTAAAAAAGAGAACGAGACTTCCATCTAGTTCTATGCATTATCGTTCAACTCTTCATTGTCGTTTTGTGGGCGTCTCGGCCAATCTGCATATTCTCTCAAAGCGTCACCTATCTTTAATATGACCGCATCCTTTTTGTTCGCATATTCCCAGAGTCCTTCGAACTAATGAATAGATCTTCAAATTACTTAACCATACTGTCCTCATTTTTGAGTTTCTTAAACTTTTTTCCTTTTTCAATCCACATTTGATCTTCTGCAACCTCCCAGTGTTTCGTATGTATCTTTAGTAGCTTATCAGTCAATATGGGTTGCACTCCTTGTTGTAGACATAACCTCGCTATTGTGTGCGGGAAAAATATCTTTGTACATCTCGCGGTTATCCATCGCTGAATTTGTCCTTCTAGTATTTTTCCTAAGTTGATTCGCCATCCACTCTTAATTGCGAAGAGCAACAGGGTCTGCTCTCTGCTGATTTTTTTTGCATAGGTGGACGGAATGATTGCATTTTTTATGAATGCAATCCATCCCCTTAGATCTGGTTTAATCTGCTCCGCTGGGAAAGACCATTGATTTTTCCAGACAACACCTCCACTCCTATAACTTCTGCACACTGCTTCAGCTACTCTTTTGTTGATCTTTTCAACATTTGCTAGCATTCTGATCCAATGTCGTCGGGAAGGTGGAACAACTCATTTAGGGCTACTGATCTGCAGTCAATCATCTGATCCTTGACTCGGGAGAAATACTTTCTCTCCTTGTTAAGATTTGCATAGAATTGTCTTACCCAATCCTGCCTTGCATCCTCACCTGGTGTTGCTAATTTAAACTATTTGAGTGCACTGATCTCATCCATAACCTCCCTTGTTGACCAAGCCTCGGAACATCCCCGATCTTGCCAGAATCACTTTCTGGCCACCGCAGCATACCTTCCCTCAACTGGTACTTTTCCACCATTATTGCTACTGCTTCCGGCATTCCTTTGGGTCGGGATAGGCTACTGTTTGAGGCCATTTAGAAAGTTTCTCAAGTGGTAACAAATATTATATTCTTTGAGGTGTGGTGATCTCTTCCACTCTTAGTGCTTAAATAGAGCTTTTTCGAAAATCATTTATGCAAGGTAATAAACACACAAGAATTTTTTTGAAAATTCTATGCCCTAATTTTCACAATCAAATCAATTCCTTCCTAAACTATGGAAATTAAAAACTTAATGCAATAAAAGTAAAAACGAAATCTGCTAATTAATAAAAACTTCATAAATATGAAAATGAAAATATTCGGAAAAAAAAAAAACTTCCTAAAACAATTTATTCGAATAAAATTTTGCAAAAAGTCAGAGATACCGGATTTTCGCATTCCAGGAATGCTAATGCAGATTTGGGAAGAACCTTTACGCTAATTCCGTCCGGTGTAATTCATCCTTCCTTAGGCCATTTGTATAACTTTGTGGTAAAGCCATCTTTGATCGCTTTTTCTTGCCTTTCTTCTCCATGTGCCTTAATGCATATTCCTTATATCAACCTCAATATTGATAGAGCTTGGTTTTCTGAGTTGAAGCTTAGTTGAATTATCCAGTTGTCGCTTCTTCGACTGATTAGTTCCTGTGTTCCGCATATAATTGGCGATAGAAGCATTTCGAGTACTGTTGCTAACATCCCTTGATCTTCCATACCACAATTCCTTTCCTGCTGCATAGTTGACTCTGCATCTCCCCGTAAGTTTGATGTAAAATCGCATTGTTTAGTTTCGCAAGCTCATTATCCACAAACGTTATGTATTGAAGATTTTCATCTTCGCTTTGGCTTCCACCGCTTTGCTCAGTATCAACTCTGGAATTTTCTTCTCCTTCTCTTGTCGCAACATGTTTTGTTCCTTCCGCATCGAGATTCCTTGTGGAAGTGATTTCTTTCCACGCATCCTCTTGCTGTTTTTGTCTCCTGTATTCTTTCTCTGCTTCTGCTGCAAGTTTAGCATCCTTGGCTTCTTTTGCACTTGCAATCACTGCTAGCCAAAAATTTTCTCACGTGAGTTGCTCACAAAAAAGATCTACTGCTGTAAATTCATCAAGTACATCAGCCTCTATGTATGTCTCTTCGTCTCGCACTGTACATGCCTCGCATTCCACTTCGTAAGGTAGTTGATGCTCAATGTTAGGCTCTTGAGACTCTGATATAATACCATTGTCTCGTAACCATTTTCTTCGTCTTAGCTGCTCCTCAGCTTCTATTGTTGAATCTTCCATGTCATGATTATACATAAGACTACTAGGTTCATGACTCTTGCCTTCAAATGCGTAATTCATGCCAGTGAACTCTTTTTGAAAACTGTGCTAATAAATGCTTCGATCTCCCCCAAACTACGACTGATAATCCCAGTTAGGATCCATGAAGTTACATTCAGTTGCGCTTTCCTCTTCCACATAGCCTTGTTGCTTGATATACTCTGTTTCGTCCACATCGTTTAAATTCCATTGCTGCCTCGCAAAGTTGTAAAATACCATTGTTGACGCTCATTTTGTGATAATGATTTTCTGTTGCTAGGACTTCTCTTCCCTGTTGGTTGTATCCTTCAAATTCCAGTACCTGAAATTCCAAGTAAGCAACCGTTTGTCAATAGAGAACCACTCTTTCCCTAAAAAGTAATAAATATAAATACTCAATCCCCGACAATGGCACCGAAAATTTGGTGCGCGATCCGGTCCTAGTATAGTGTCTAGTAATTAATTTCAAGCAAACTCATTTCTGAGTAACACTCAGAATCGATTACGCGCAAGTATATGCGGTCGGAAACTGCAACAAGTGATAAGTATTATATTTGATCGATCCCACAGGGATTGATGTCTAGACTTATGATTAGTAAGAAGAGAGTCATGCATAAAGTAAAGTATGTTTTTATAAGTGTTGTTGATTTTAGGTTTGAGATACAGAAAGTAAAAACAAATAAGTAAACGTGCAATGCAATGAGTAAATACTAACTAAACAATCCTAGAGAATGCTAGATGCAAGGGATAGTTAATGCGATCCTTGCTTCCTTCACAACTAAGTACTTCTGCACTTGGTGGTTTGTAGCAGAACCAGCTTCCGCATGGAACTCCATCTAGGATCTAGGCAACGCAAGTAATAGTGAGGTTATTCCTAACACTTTAAGTAATGAACAGCTGTTCATACAACCTATTATAGCATACAGGGTCTACATGCAAATCATTCTTCCAAACTATTGCAAGGCTTATGCGTGGGTAGCTAAGCGACGCATAAACATAAAATCAAAGCACATCAGTGTAAATCTAATTAACATTCACCCCTAACATGCATCTATTCATGTAAGTAGTAAAAGACTCCTATAACGGAGACATAGAATTGGAACAAAAGTAGAAGTTAAATCAGCCGATTTTATTCAACGACTAAAGTTCAAATACTACTTTCTACTCCTAAGAAAAATAGTAAAGTGGAATTGATGCGAATGTGAAGTGCGCAATCCCCTTGTCATCAGCTTCCGTAACACAACCGATGCTTCCTCCTGAGATTCGGCCTAATCCTTGGATCAGTCGGCTATCTAATCAGCTCCCTGGACCAGTTGGCCATCCGATTAGCTCACCCGACTTCGACCTTCTACTGGATATTTATAGTGTAGAATTACTTGGTCGTCAAGTCGGATCGAGCGGGAAAATCCGCAGAAATGTAAATCGCATGACTTACTCTCTCTAATTGCTTGATTGGCATCACCTTAATGGTTGATTTTATTCTCTTAATTGTTTCCTTGTCGATGTCGTCTTCCGAAGCCAACTGCAATGTCAGCACATTTGTCTCGTTTGAATGTTGCCATCCACGGTTTTAGCTCTGTTAGTCAATTTTCTCGCATAATCCTGCATCTTATAACTGTTTAGCGTGTTTTCCATGACAAATCTGTGAAACCATCTTTGTGGTGCCAAAATATGCATGCGCGGATTTCTATGTTTTTATTCGCATCCTTACTTACTCGCACGCCCTTTTCCCTGAAACTTAAGATTAATGCAGAATAAAGCAGCCTAAAATATGCTCTATTTAAGAGCTATCAATATCTAATTGTTCAAAGTTAGCATTATTCCTCCTCTTATAAAACCAATATTGCATAAGATCTATTATATACTCCAACAATGTGATGATTGGCAACTCGCGTGGAACAAGTAGGCGCGCTTTCATGCTTTCGGACACATTCGTTGTCATAAGTAAATGTTGTCTCTTCAACGCATATGCCCGTGTACACTTGTGTACCCCAACTTCTTCTATCTTGGACCTAACATTAGGAGACATCTGTTCTAGAAGCCTTAAATGATATTCATAATCTTTTGGTTTATACGCTTCGACACAATTAAAATACGTTTTAGTAAACACTCTACTCCTGCGACTCGGTTTGATGTTTTTAAGGAGATGTAATACACATATTACTTGGTGCGGTGTACGATATGGTTTTGAGAACCCATTCTCTATACTCTAATGAAGATCAGATACTACAACCAGGTCTACGTGTTCACCATAGACAGCTTTCAAGTTTCTGAAAAACCATTCCCACAACGCATTATTCTCTGAGTCGACTAACGCAAAGGCTATGGGATATATACGCCCATTGCCATCGAACGTGCATGAAGTGATCAAAGTCTGATATGGAGACAATGGTCTCATCCCTTAATGGAGGTCGTTGTACTCATGAAAAAGTACTTAAATCGATTGTCACCATCGACATCGTGTGCAGTGTAGGAACCTGTAGAATGTAAAATGTTGATCATAATAGGGTGTGTGGGGTACGCGACATGGAAATAATCTGTCATGTTTAGCAACTGTATTGTCCTTATACTTTATATATATATATATATATTCATGTACACATTTAACCAACAAGAAAAGGAGAATATACCTGGATTTTTTTCAATCAGCTTTGCAGCGACATTGGAAAGGAATGTGTATGAATCTTCCAAGCTACCCATCATGCGTACAAGTGCATTTTCTTTCCCTTTTATGGCTTTGTAATAACTTATGAAAACACTGTGATTATTCTTCACATACTTAATCACATCGGCAGGTGTGCACAATCCTTTCTTGTTGGATTGAATAACAGATTCAACATACTCATACACTATCGCGGGAGTGGCTTGCATATGCTCGTCCTGAACAATGTCAACGTGGCATATGAGTGAGTCTACGAACTTCCTGACTACCCAAAGATTGCTGCCTCTGTACACTGATGCACAGACGTACCAGCTGCAATCCTCGTGAATGCAACACGCAGTAAATTGTTTTGGGCTAGACTTCATAGTTTTATATTGGAAGCTTTTGCTTAGTGCTAACATACACAATGCTTTCTTCAACTCATCTTTGTTCGGTAATGTTAAGCCTACCCTAATCACACCTGGCTCCCGCGATGTGTCCACGCTATACAAATCTGTAATTGTTGTCGTAATTTCGGCAAGGAGGCAGCAGTTTGTATACCCCCGTTTGCAAACCCATTAATCATCCAATGAACATCTTTATCTTCCATTATTGCTAGGCGCTTGCGTTTTCAGCACCACGTTTGTAAACAGATAGGGTATCAAGCTTTGAACTGTCTCTCAACTCAAGACGTGTAGCTACGGATGAAATAGTTCGACTATCGTGCATCCATCTCCAATATCAAGACATGTTCATGTTTGGCTTTGAAGGGATGAGTTGGGTTGGGTTGGGTTGGGTTGGGATGAGAAGAGAAGATAAGAGAGAATAAGTTTATGTTTGGGGGGAAGGATAGTTATGTTTGATGTGATGGAAAGAGAATGGTTGAAGTTTTTATTTAAATAAAAAAATTGATATTTAATAGTTTTTTAATAATGAAGTTATGTTTGATGTGATGGAAAGAGAATTGTTGAAGTCTTTATTTAAATAAAAACTAGATATTGAGTAATTTTTTAATATTTTAATATTTAAATAAAAACATGGGACCCACGCGTGAAGTTGGGTAGGAGTTCGGTGGACTTATGGAAGTCCATGGGGCAAACATAAAATTGCCCCACATTCCTTTCCAACTCCTCATTTGTCTATGGGCCAAACGTGTCCGTAGTACTATAATTTGAATATACATTATCTCTATCTCAAATCTCGTTGAATGCAATAATGATGGTGGTTGTAGCTTCCATTAATCGTGAATTTTGGCTAAAGTTAGAGTACGTGCAGCTCATAAAAAAATGGTGGAAGATGAAAGGGAAATATAGGTGAAAAGAAAGAGAGAAGAAGATGAAAGGTAGAAGATGATCTTTTTTTTTTATTATTATTTTATTGTCAGCTCATCAAAAAATTTACCATGGTTAATTTTTTCTTATTTTAAGGACTATTTTTAAGCTTTTGGCAAAGTTGAGGGACCAAAATTGAACTTTTGAAAGTCTAAGGACCAAAATAGAATTAAGATGATAGTTGAGGAACTAAAATGGTATTTTAACCAAAATAATATTATGTGTGTAAGATAACTAACAAGATAAGTTATTAGCATATAGTAGGAAAACATGCAGTAACGAGATAAACATCTTGGATTCAAGTTTAATATTATGCAATTTTCTTCATTTTGTTTACATATTTATTAATTATGGACGAAAATTTAAAGAGGAAAAATGAGATAAATACAACTCAATAACCCAACTCTGTTAAACTTGAAAATATATGAGTTGAGTTGAATTCTACTAATATAAGTTGATTTTTGACCAATCTAAAAGTTTGAGTTAGTCTAAAAGAATTTTCCTAATTCATCCAAAATCAAAATCAAACCATATACACCTTTACTCATGACACTTTAAACTATAAACACACAAATATATCACTTAAACTACCTTTTGTTGTACTAAAAAAAAAACTACCTTTTGTTGACATTAAAGTTTAAAGTTTAAGCTATGCTCATTAAGAAACTCAAGTTTTAGGGTAAAAGTTGTAAAAACAAAATTTTCAACTCACCGGACCATTTAAAAAAAAATTAAGAAAACTTAAAAAATTAGTCAAATTCAAAAAATAATTATTATATAGTCACTTTAAAAAAAATTTAGCATCCATAATCATAGGTACGCATTAATAATACATAATACTATATTAATAATAAATAATATTGTATTAATGAATATTTATAATCTAATATTAAACCATATTAATGACAATGAATACAAATATTTTAAAATTTAATTACATTTGTAATTATTGTGTGAGATATGTGTGACATTGGTTCGATTTTCTTTGATTTTAGGTCAAACCAAGAACCTAACCGATTCAATCAATTTGAAAAAAAGAGGAATAGAACCAATACCCAATAAAAGGTAAAACCATTGGTGCAATTTTCCCCAATTTTTAGCTCAAACCGAGAATCGGTTTAATTGATTTGACAAAAGGAGGAACTAACTAATGTGTAACAAATGAAAAAAACCATTAGCTTGATTTTCATTGATTCGGTCTCCGTGCCTTTTGTTTACTATTTTACTTGTTATTTTACTTCCAATTCCTATTTGAATTATTTTTTTCCTAAATTATTTTCAAAATTTATAATTAAATTAAACAAAAATAATTATTCATTTATCAATAAAAAGTTAAACAAACATTTAAAAAGGAAAGTAAGTAAATAAATTAGGGTAAAATACTATTTTGGTTCCTGAACTATCATGGAAGTTTCATTTTTGTCACTGAACTTTCAAAAGTCCAATTTTAGTCCGTGAACTATCGTTTTTGTTATGTTTTGGTCCATAAACTTTCAAAAGTCAAATTTTGATTCTTGAACTTTCTAAAAAGTTTAAAAGTAGTCATTAAGTTAAAAAAAATTCTTAATCTCCGTTAAAACCGATGAGATCTCAAAATAATAATAATACAAGTCGATTTATGAACCAATGACTACTTTTAAACTTTTTAGAAAGTTCCATAATCAAAATTGGACTTTTGAAAGTTTATGGACTAAAACGGAACAAAACGATAGTTTATGAACTAAAATTGGACTTTTGAAAGTTTAAGGATCAAAATGGAACTGACATGATAGTTCAGAGACCAAAATGGTATTTTCCCAATAAATTATTATTGGTTCGGTTCAGTTTTTACAAATAGAAATCGACCGATGTAATAACTTTCAATTTTTTTTTTTAAATAAAAGGGGGTTTTCATGTATAACAAAAATGGGCAAAAAAATTGCTATCTATAGCACAAAACTGAAAATAATTGCACATATACGAAAAACAAAAAATGAGCCATTTGAAAAGAGTGATTGAGTTCAATCACTGTTCATTGATTGATTCAATCGAATAAAGGTGATGGAGGTCAATCACTTAGGCCCCGTTTGATAATCATTTGGTTTTTTGTTTTTTGTTTTTGAAATTTAAGCATATTCTCACTCAAAATTACTACAAAGTCTTCCACCCTTCCTACAATTTATCCATCTTTCCTTAAGAGAGTAGGAGGATACTAACCAACTCTTAAAAATAAAAACAAACTTTTGAAAGCTACTTTTTTTATTTTTAAAAGTTGGTTAGTATTCTCCTACTTTCTTAAAGAAAGATGGATATATTGTAGGAATGGTAGAAGAATTTGTAGTAAATTTGAGTGAAAATAAGCTTAAATTTCAAAAACCAAAAACAAAAAACCAAATGATTATCAAACAGGATCTTAACAAAGTGATTGAATACAATCAAATATTGCTAGTTGAGTTCAATTAGTTTTTCATCGTCAGAAGATTACTGTTCTAATAGTTATTATCCCCTGATAATCGTCCACCGAGATGTCTCAGATTGTTCAATATGGAATGATCAATTCATGTTTTGTCATTGATGTACAATTTTTTTCATTTGTATATTCCAATGGGTTGCATGAAATAGGTAGAAAATGTTCGAACTACTTAGTAATGTTTTCATATTATGTTATGTTCATTTCCCTTC
>JBBMEF010027426.1:0-16641 GCA_037832685.1 Sicyos baderoa | reverse complement strand
TTAAAATTTAATATTTAATTTCGAATTTTAAATAAAAAATTAGTTTTGCAAAAAAAAAACTTGAGTGCCTAAATCTGTAATTACTTTTCGAAACATGTCTAGTTACTACAATTTCCCTTTATTTAATTAGCAATTTAAATACAAAAGACCAAAATGCCCATCTAAATTGATTATTTATTTTATAATTAATTGAAAATAAACATATTTGTTTAACTAACATGAGAGAGAAACCTCCTAAATATTATCAGCTGCCTAAATTAAAATAATAAACCAAAATCTGATATTGAAAATCGAAAAATAAAATTAAGAATTAAGAATTAGGTTTTTTTTTTTTAAATAATAAACAAACTCCTATTTTTAAATAATAAACGAAAATGTTTCATTTAAATTTGAAAAATGCAATTAAAAACGTTTAGCATATACCGAAGACGTACTTCTGACGTACGAGTGAGTACCACCGTTTAACTGTTCGAGAAACCTACTGGAAACGTACAACGGGGGCGCGCGTTCATTTTACACGTAGCGACAATTAATGAGCTGCCACGTATACCGCAAAGAGCCGAAGAGTCACCACAGAAACCCTCACCCCGTTGTTCGAGCACCCCACCCAGGAAGTTTTCCCCCCCCCCCCCCCCCCCCCCCCGCGATTTCGACCGACTCCGTCCTTCGAACTCCTACTGTGCCTCCTTCGAACTTCCACCGTACCTCCATCGAACTTCCACCGTGCCTCCGTCGTAACTCCACAGTACCTCCTTCGAGATTACAGTCAGCTGTCATGTTACATAGGACTTTCTTTAACTCATCCTTATTCGTAAACATTGCGCCTGCCCTAAAAACAGTGATGCGACCGATTAAGTCTGGAACGTACATCTCTGTACGTGTTTGGATGATATCTGCCAAGAGACAGCAACCGCTGTACATGCCCCCGACGACCCCGTTGTACATCCACTGAACGTCCCCGTCATTCTTCAGTGTGTTCAGAAATTGTTTGTGCGCGCCTTCTTTGTTAGAGTGATATGGAGACGATTTTCGAGTCCTCGTCTACTGACAACTTTTCCTCGATAGAGGATATTATGATGGATAGGGGCATGTTGCAAATGATATCAACCACGTCCGTTGTGTAGTTTGTGTAAATATCGCCCTCGTTCCATGTGCCATTAAAGAAAACAGAAATTGATGTAGTTGTCATTAAACTTTAAACTCGTGGATAGTGAGAATATGATAGAGAAAAAAATTTGGTAGAAGGCAAAAATGATAAATGAAAAGATGAACTCATAACCCTGTAAACAAAAAACAAATTATTGTGAAAATGTAAATTAAAATGTAAGATTTTAGCTTGACCAAATAATAAGGCTAAATGTGTGGGATTTTAGGTTTAACCAACTTTTAATTTTTTTTTTTTTTTTTTTTGGCGGTTAACCTACTCTCCTTAAATGGGGGTTATAACTTGCATTTACTTTTTAAATAAGTCAAAATAAGAAAAGGGTAAACTAGGATGATTATTTTATCTCTCTTCATTAAAATGCAACAAAGGACATGACTCTTAATTATTTTCTCATTTAGATAATTCCTAAAAAGTAGACATTTTGTAGGTTTTTCCTTAATAATTTGTATAGAAAGACCAATGCAATAATCACAATATGTAAGTGGATCTTTTTCTTTTTTGATGCAAGAAATAAATGAATAAAAACATTATTTTAATAATTTATATAGGAAGAACAATACAATACTTTTTCTTTTGTGCAAGAAAAAAATGTATAAAAAAATAATTTATATAGAAAGAGCAATGCAATACTCATTTTAATAATTTGTATAGGAAGAGCAATGTAATACTAGGAGTACGTAAGTCAATGTTCTTCTTTTTTGGTGCAAGAAATAAATGAATAAAAACAAGATTTTAATAATTTGTATAGGAAGAGTAATGTCATACCCAGACTTGGTAAGTCAATGTTTTTCTTTTTTGGTGGAAGAAATAAATGAATAAAAACATGATTTTAATAATTTGTATTTAAAGTGCAATGCAATGACTGTTTTTTTTTTAATGCAATAAATAAATGAGTAAAAACATGTCACCAATACTAGAATTAAGTATATAATTTTTTGAAAAGATTCAAATTAAAATTGAAATTAAGAATTTGATTGAACTAAATAACAAAGTTTAAAACATAAACTTTAATATTTTTAACTAAATTTATTTAATTACATAATAATTTGGTTTTATTTAGAGTATCGTGATAATTTAATTCAATATTAATAAGTATGTTATATAAATTAAAATTATATAAAATTTGAGTAAAATTTATATCAATATTCTCAAGGTATTTTTGGAACATTAAATTTAAGTCATCTTAATTATTATTCTTAATAAACAAATATAACAATATCGATTTTTAGACTCGAATTTATAATGATAGAGTTGAAATGGATTAACATCAAATAAGATAATCTAGTTCGCTATTAAGATATCAAATATTCAATAAGTATTCAATAAGTATACTAGTCTAACAATGTTAAACATGTAAGATTTTAACTATTATATATGTATATTTTTTGATGCACTATTTATAATTATCTGTAAGTAAACGGACTGCTAAAGATCTAAAGTGACGAAAACTTCTCTCTAGAATTTAATTATTAAAGCATTACTTTATGGAAATTTTTGATATATAACAAAATTTGGCTAAAAAATTACATCTATAGCACAAAATTGAAAATAATTGCACATATAAAATTATGAGTGATTGAACTCAATCGAACTCAATCAACAACTAGTGATTGAACTCAATCAGTTAAGCTCAATCACTTAACAAACTGATTGAGTTTAATCACTAATTATTGATTGAGTTCGATTGAATTCAATTACTGAAAGTTTTGATATAAACAAATTTTTAATAGAAATGTGCTATAATTTTAATAGAGGGTCTTAAAGTATGCATAACAAATTTTCTTACTATAAATTCATAACAAATTTTTAATAGAAATGTGCTATACATTTGCACTGTATAGCAAATTTCCTACTCTACATTAGAATTATAGCAACTTTTTAAAAATATTGCAAATATAGCAATTTTTTTATAGAGTCTATCAGACATTGTTGATGGAGTGTATAAATCTGATTTTGCTATATTTACAAATATTTTCAAAAAATTGCTATTTATTCAATTCTTTTTATTTATTGTAATATACATGCAAATTCTCATTTAATAAATATAAAAAAAAAAAAAATCCATGTAATAAGTTATAGTGATTTTGAAGGGTCAACTTGATTATGGGCGGCCACGTTTGAAGTCCACAATACAATAAGTTCCACATTCTTAAACTTACCTGCTTTTCACTTTTCTAATCCCACCGACGTTCTCATTGGCTCCATTTCTTGACAAAACAAATCCCTATTCTCTTTATATTTATGAAACCTTTACACTCATTCGACAGTGACATGAATGACCATTTATTATTTTGATAACCCTCTATTGTGTTTTTTCCTTTTTTTTTTTTATACATAGAGACTGAATAGATTCGGTGGCGTGATTGATTATCTGATTTGGTGTTAATCAATTTTTACTCTATGATTACAAATTCGATCCCTGAAGTTAGTAACACCAAACAAGATAATTAACAACACCGATATTGTATTATTATTATTGATCGACAACATGTGGTCTATATTGTATTTCTTTTGGGTGAATAGTTATATTTCTAAGATCAATCTCAAAATTAATTTAGTAAGGTGAAGAGTAGTCGATTTGAACTTACCTTTCTAAGATATGGGTTTAGGTTGAAGTTGACTTCAAATTTTTATATACATCAAATGTCTAATACAATTAATTATAAGAGGTGTAGCCAACATTTTTTTTATATAGGTAGCGAAAAATTAGTCATATTTTTAATTTGAGATAATGTAAGGATCTCTAATAAATTGTTAGTGTTTTTTTAATAAATAAATATGATATGTTTTTTTTAATTTAACAACATTTTGGGTGAGAAAAATGATCATATTCAATTATAAATTTAACCATTTTATGATTTTGGCCAAAAATGAAAAAAAGAAAAAAGAAAAAAAAGGTTAAAATGAGAATGTTCAATTTATATATGTCAAATGATTAAGAAACCTTGAGTTGGAACATTTTTAAATGTTATTTTATTTATAATTAAAAATGAGTTTTTATATTGAATATGTTAATAGCTAATAGGAATGTGGTTTAAGTTTATCAACTCTAATTCCGTTTGTTTCTTGTAGACGCTTCATTAATATATCGTATCTATTTTTCAAAAAAAGTTTATCAACTCTTGACTGTATTAAAAAAATATATGAAAAAAAGAATAATATAATAATTTATTAGTTAAGTTCGTGTTACCAGACAAGAGTTCAATTGATACGATAACTATAAATTTTTTAATTGATATTATATATAATCCCATAATTAAAAAATTAAAAATTTTCTACTTTCAAATATTGTTGAACTAATCCAAAGGGTCATGGCATAACAATTTCATTATTTTGATCATAAATTAATTCAACAAATATGATTGAACTAAAAATAAATGTTTTGCTCTCAATGAAATTTTTATATGTTCTTATACAAATTTTTATATTGTCATTATCATATAAAATGCATAGTAATTATAAAGCAATTGAGACCAAAGCTGCAATTCTCTCCATCGTCCGATACGATGATTGGTCACCTTTTTTTAAACACATTAAATTACAAAATTGGTCCTTTTGAGGTTGTCTATTTAGTTAAGATTAAAATTATAATATATGTTGCATATATGTCCTGAATGCGACCGCATTCGTCTTTCTGCGTTGCACGTCTGTATTTCATATTTACTGTGCATTCTGCAGAACATCTGTTTTTGCATGCGTCTTCTGATTAGTTTATGTATTTTGTATTTAAGGTTTTAATGAAAGCGCATATATAAGCTCGAATTAAACCCTATCCGTTTATGATATTTCATTTGTGTAATCTCTGTAATTCGACGCATTATCTCAATAATATTTGTCACCCTCTTTGTTCGTAGACCAACTAACACAATGTTAGTGAACCACGTAAATTTGTGTGTCATCTTTTTCTATTCTTCTCCTTTCTCGTTAGCGTATTTATTTGTTTTACATCTTCGTAATTGATTGTTGATTGCCGATTTCATAACAATATATATTTGAGCTATGATCGAAAATATATATTTTAACAAATTGAGTTATGTAAAACTGATGATAAGTACTTAGAACTTTTTATTTATAATTAATAAATTTTTATCATTGACCATCATAAATTGTCTTAGTGGTCAAAGAAAATCTTGAAATGTTGAAGGTGATGAGTTCAATCCACAGTCATCATTTATCTAGGAATTAATTTCTTATGAATTAATTTGACATCGAAATTAACCCGTGATTATAGTGTTGAATGGATTACCACCGAACAATGAAACCATCAAGCCACTGACCCTTCTGGTCATCTCCATGGTATTTAACATACACACACATCGACTATTATTACGAGACTATCACTTGATCCTACAACATCGAGATATATGTGCCATTTAATTTCTAAGTTGGTAAACCCTCACGAATTAAACTCATCACATTGTATTTTTCAAGACTCTTTTAATCACTAAAAACAACTCCATGACCATGATGATTCAGTCAAATCAAAGATTAGTTTAACGATCAAGTATCTTCGATCACGAGGTCGTATATCTTATTTTCAATTTTTCTTTAAAAAAAGGGTACAATTTTTTTTTTTTTTTCATTCAATAAATTTTGAGTAAAATTTCTACTAGTCCTCACATGTCAATAAGTCATTAAGATAACAAAATTGTTAGTGATATAAGAGAAGGTAAGATGAGTACAAACTACCGAATAAATAGTGGCGTAATGATTTCATTGTTGGGTTGTAAACCAGTTCAACACCAACATCACGTGTTCGATCTATAGAATCGATATTATAATCTCTTCCCTCAACTTGTATTAAAAAATGAGTACAAACTAATTTTAAATTTTAATGTATTGATAAAAGGGAATTTGCACTCTATAGCAAAATTCCTAACTCACATTAGAATTATAGCAACATTTTAAAAATATTGCAAATATAGCAACTTTTTTTTCATATACTATTACGGGAGTCTATCAGATACTATTGATGGAGTCTATCATACACTATTGATGAAGTCTATAAAATCTAATTTTGCTATATTTGTAAATATTTTTATTTTTTTATTATTTATGTAATTTTTTTGTCTTATTATAATATACATGCGAATTCCCCTTGATAAAATGATTATTTAATTTTGACTAAATTAAGGAAAAATACAACTCAAAGCCAAGTATACCAAAATTCAATAATAATGTAAAGATAAAGTTTTGATTTCAAAATATTGTAACTAAATAAAAACTACCCTTCTCAAAAAAGTTTTTTAAAAAAACTAAATAAAAACTACTCCAAAATCTAGAAATAAGAAATCTTATATTTTTTCAAAGCCTGTTGGAAAGAACGTAAGAGGCATCTTACCGATGGTCATACCTACAAAGATCACCAATCTTTATTGAACTCTATTTTATACTTATCTTTGTGTTGATGTCACTCTGTATCGTCATTTAGTAACTATGACTTTAACTACTTTAATCACCCAGTGGCATAGTTTTATATGATATTTTGATAGAAGGTATATTTTCAACTATAAAATTTTGTGTTTCCTATCAAACAAAAAAAAATCCCATATTTTTACCAAATTGATGGAGATGAGATTTCAAAAAAAAAAAATGATGATGGTGAAGAGAGGAAAGATTAACGGTAGGATAACTACCGCAAAATTGTCCCTAAATCTCCGTGGTGTTCTTCAACAAAAAGGGGTTTTTTCATTTTTTCCATTTGATTTCTATGAGCAATTAATTAACTTTCTGTTCACTTTTTCTCCTTTTTTTTTTAATCTGCCGCCGACTATTTTGGGCTGGTCGGCGGGCATGTCGATTTCCACCATCTTTCCTTCCCATTTTCTTTAATTCCCCAAAAGAAAATGTGAAATTATTGAGTCCCCAATTGGTTGGATTGTTCAACCTTTTTTGGTGGGCCTTTTCTTTTCATCTTTATACAAAAATCAACTGCTTCTGGGTTTTGTTCTTTACTTTCTTCTCTTTCCATTGGGATCTCCTTGCATCTGATTTTCCTGGGCAGATTTTTCTTGGTTTTGGAATTTTCTTGGGTAATTTTCGTTCTGTGGAACTGATTTTATGTTTTTGTTCTTGATTCTTCCTGCTGCTGGGTTGTGCGATTTGGGTTCTGTTTTTTGAAGTGTTTCTATTTTGGGGTTTTTGAAATTTGAATCTGATTTTATGTTATTGTTGCTGTTTCTTACTGTTGATGGATTTTGGGATTTGGGTTCTGTTTTTGAAGTGTTTCTATGTTGAGGTTTTTGGAATTTGAATCTGATTTTATGTTATTTTTGTTGTTTCTTGCTGTTTTGGGATTTGGGTTTTGTTTTTGAAGTGTTTTCTCTGTTGGTGGTTTTGAAATTTTCATGGGGATTTTGAATCTGGTTTGATGTTATTGTTCTTGATTCTTACTGCTGTCTGATTATGGGATTTGGGTTTTGATCTTTGAGTTTTTTGATCTGTGGGGTTTTTGGTTTGATGATTTGTTTTGGGCTGATTTTGTATGGGGTTTTGATCTCTGATGAGAGATTTGGAGTTTTTGGTGATGCTATTTAGAAGGCTGAGATTTCTGTATTGAAAGCTAGTAATTGATGTTCTACAATAGATTTCATGCTTTTATGTAACTTGATTGTATAGGCTTTTGGTTTTGTGAATTGGGTTGACTCTATTGATAGATCTCTCTTTTTATGTATCTGTGAGTATTCGGGCTAACTGGCGTGCACCTCAACTATTCTCGCATTACAAATAGTCTTACCTTACAACATTTAGATCTCAAGCAAACTTGTAGATTTTCTAAGGAAGTTCTCTACAATAGATTTCTTGATTGGGAAGGATTTTGAATTTATGAATTGGGTTGACTCCATTGATAGATCTTGCTTCTCTTTTTTTCTTTTGATATACATGTCTGAGCTATCTTACGTGCACCCGATTCAATTTGTTCTTCTCGTGGGTTTGTTCAAGAATTCTGTTCGGTCAAAGTCAAACTGTTTGTGTTTGTATCTTTTTGTTTTCTCTTACATTTTTGTTATTGGGTGGGTCAAAATAGAGGAGAAGGGGGAGTTCATGATCATGCTGTTTTTCGCACTTTTTATTAATCAGTATTGTAATTTCTTTTTCTCTACAGGTGATGATTGATTGAGTTTCCTTTTGGACTGCTTTGGAGGATTGAGGTTTATGCATTCGGAGTGTCAGGACGTTGACTGTAATGGGAACTTCATCAGTTGAAGCGCGTACCGGAAGAAGTCTCGTTACTTCTTTGCTGTCTGCTGTTTCTGAATGGCTGCTGATCTGTATGCTGTTTTTGGACTCCATATTCTCATTCTTCATTAGAAAATGTGCTAGTCTCTGGAAGTTGTGCACCCCTTGCCTGCTATGTTCACGACTCGATCATATTTTTGGCGCCGAGAAAGCGGGGTACCTTTGGAAACTGATTTGTCGCAAACATAGGCTGGAGATTTCATCCTTGGTACTTTGTCATGCTCACAACAAACTTGTAAATGTTCATGAAATTTGTGAAAGCTGCCTCTTTTCATTTGCAACTATCAATAAGTCAAATTCTGAGACTTTTAGATTATTGGTTGGTAAATTGGGGGAGGATCCTTATCCTGGAATTGACAGTGACCCTTTGCTTGGGGAGCAAATGCATGATACTTTGCGCGAAAGACATTGTTCATGTTGTAAGGAGCCATATGTTCCAAGAGCGCTTGTTCAAACGTTAATCCGGACAAGATCGAGTGGATTGGAGACGGAGGATCTCGATGCTCCCTTGTCGAGTTCGGTTGTCCATTGTAAGGAAGATTTGCAAGAGTCTCCGAGCAATCATTTACCTCATGTTCAGTACCGAGAGCTGAAGATCGTTTCTGACACAGAATCTGATGGAAATGGAAGCATTTTGGGGGATGAAACCGCCGATTCTAAGGACGATCTCATTGTTCAAGGTGTTGATATGGAACCTAACTTCATTGAAGCATCCGATTCTAAGGACGATCTCATTGTTCAAGGGCTTGTTCAAACGTTAATTCGGACCAGATCGAGTGGATTGGAGACAGAGGATCTCGATGTTCCCTTGTCGAGTTCTGTTGTCCATTGTAAAGAAGATTTGCATGAGTCTCCAAGCAATCCTTTACCTCATGTTCAATACAGAGAGCTGAATATCGTTTCTGACACAGAATCTGATGGAAATGGAAGCATTTTGGGGGTTGAAACGGCCGATTCTAAGGACGATCTCATCGCTCAAGGTGTTGATATGGAATCTAACTTCATTGATCTCGATAGTAATTTAACCTCGACGAAACTAGTAGAACCAGCTTCAGCACCTGAACCATTGGTCCTAGAGCCACTAGTCATATTAGGTGATTTACTGCCTCCGGTCGAATGTGGTATAGAGATCGGGCATGGTTTGGATGAATTGACCCCAAAGCATGTGGAAGCTAATGGGGTTTTCCCTTCACCAACTGATCTTCTTTCCCTCCAAAACATGCTTCCTTCTTCGAACGCCATGGCAACCTCTGTTGAAGCAATAGAAGAAAACTGTGAGTTCTTTTTTACATCAGTTCTAGTTCTAGACTCTTACTTGGTTAAAGCTGTAGGACATAACACAAAATGATAAGAAAGAAACCAATCTTTGTTATTACCGCGGTCATCTAGCCTGTCCTCAGGGTAATTGTTAGTTGATATAATTAAATTTACCTCAATCCACGAGATTAAGGTCATGGGTCAATTGGTTATTTAATATAATTAAGTATCTGAGCGGAGGTCTTGAGTCCAAGTCTTTGCCGAATAGTTTATCTCCCAATTTTAATTGGGAATTTTTCAAATTTTCTGACCACAAGTGAGATTAGTGTTAGTTGATACAATTAAATTTACTTCAATTCATCAGTTTAAGCTTTTGGGTTGATGGATGATTTAACATAATTCAACAATAACACTGATCCAAATTTATGATATACAATTTTTGTTATTATGAGAGAGGAATGAGAGCAAGGCTGCATCCTATCAGTCTTGTTAAACTTTGCTTTTAGTGGCTGCCAGTGAAACCAGATGAAATTCTTTGTCTTTATCACTTATGTATGTTGTTTTTAGTCATTGTAGGTGTAAATAGTAATGAAGAGTACGAGACGAAATGTAGGGAAACCGAGAAGGCTGAGATCTTGTCGACAAAAGCGACATCTGAAGCAGGTTCTGAAGCCCAACCTGTTTCGAGTGATGCTGTTCAGACGGCGCCCAATGTATTGGAGCTAGGTGATGCCTATAAGCTAGCTATAGGCACTAGAGGAGGTAGACAATTGTCCGGAAAGCTTTCAGAGCAATGGATTGGGAAGGATTCATCAAAAGTTAGCGAAGATCTGAAGCTTTTCATGACGCAACTCTCATTTAATCGACTAAACGACCAATCACGGGACATGAGTCCAAGGCTGTCCATAAACGGTGATGAGCCGAGAAACTTTGACTTCTCGAGCGCTGCTGGGATGCAGATACTACAAAAGAAGTTTTCGCTCGAAAGAAACGAGTCTGGTTTTGAATCTCTAGATGGAAGCATTGTCAGTGAAATTGAAGGCGAAAACGCGGTTGATCAGTTGAAGCGACAGGTCGAGTACGATAAGAAGCTTATGAGTTCATTATACAAGGAATTGGAGGAAGAAAGAAATGCATCTGCCATTGCTGCAAATCAGGCAATGGCTATGATTACTAGGTTGCAAGAGGAGAAGGCAAGTCTTCACATGGAGGCATTGCAGTGTATAAGGATGATGGAAGAACAAGGCGAGTACGACGACGAAGCCCTGCAGAAGGCGAATGATCTCATTACAGAGAAGGAGAAGGAGATACAAGATCTCGAAGCAGAACTCGAATTTTACCGGACTAAATTTCCTAATGCATATACAATAGATAACTTAGTGGAGACTTCTAATGTGAAGGAAAGAGATATCAGGGTTGTTCATTTAGAGTCCAACCAGATCGGAACAATCGGTCATGAAAATCCGATTGCAAGTAAACCTGATATCGACGAGAAAGCTGGAAGTGACGGCAGCACATGTAACAACTTATTGTTAGAGTTTGAAGATGAAAAGTTAGATATCATGCAATGTCTTAAGAAGCTGGAAAATATGCTTCATTTGTTTTCAAATAACGGTGTCAAGATAGATCTCAGCAATGGTGAATATTTTGGAAACGGAGGAAGTTTTTCAAATGGGGCAAATGAGCTCGATGACGATGACGACGGTCGGCTTCCCTCACTTGCTAGTCCTACATTTGATAAAGAAAGTAGTGAACTTGATTGTAGTGATAGGAATTCTGTGTCGGCTGCTGAAGTGACAGATTTCGCCTCTCTAAGAAACGAGATGTCGAATCTTAACAAAAGGATGGAAGTGCTCGAAGCTGATAAGAATTTTCTCGAGCAGACAATCAATTCACTTAGAAAAGGAGACGAGGGGCTGCAGTTTGTTCAAGAGATCGCTTTCCATTTGCGAGAACTGCGAAAAGTCGGGATAAGAAGTTGAAGGACAGCCATTCAAAAGTGAGTTTTTCAACTCAAAATCTGCTTAGAAGTTCATCCATAAACTCATATACATCGTTTTTTTTTTAATTCAACAACATTTGAAGGAGAGGGGATATGAAACTGTAACCTTATGGTTACGAGGTCGTACATGATGCCACTAGAGCGATACTCTTTTTTGGCTCATATGCATAGTATTTACTGTTTACATGTTCGTTAAGATCGTTTTCATATTCACCAAGATTTTTGTTTATCATGCTCATTTTTGTTTATCATGTTCCAATAGCTTGTTTCTGCAAAGAAATGAAGAATGCACAAGGATATGAAAGTAAAACAGTGAGATTTATCAATTCTTTTGGTGTAGCAACTGTCACTTTTAGGATTTTAACTCTTACCCCTATCAATAGTTTTGATATATTGTGATATAACTGAGAGTACACATACAATGTGAAGAAGGCAAGCTAGCCCTTGCTTTATGGTTCATCCTTTGAACTCAAGAATTGTTTATTAGTTTGTTCTTCTTCTGTCTTCTCTTTTGGTTTTTTGTTTTTTCTTTTCCATTTTTGGAGTGGATTGAGTGAATGTAATGTAAAAGGAGTTGGTCTTTGTGTGAATATTTGTAACAGTTATTTTGATCATTGAATTGGTTGGTGATCTTTATGATAAATGAAAAAGCCTTTTCACTTTCTATCTCTTGTTGATTTTTTGGCAGCAGCAACTTTTGGAGAAGAGGTGGTTTTCAATGTTATTACCCCTAATAACTGTTGACTATTGTTGAAAATTTGATATGTCCCTCCATTATTACTAGATAATGTATTCACCATCAATTTTTTTTTTTTTTTTTTTTTGATGTCCGTGACTGGTTGGGTCTACTTTTGCTCACCTCGATTAATGTCATGCCGCTTGACCCTACAACATTTGGATGTCAAGAAAATTCGTAGGAAATTAATTCTTAAGTGACCATCATAGATTGAACTTATCACCTTATGCACTTCAAGACCTTCTTTGACCAATTGAGTTACTTTATGATGGTTACGTTACATGATCAAGGTTTAATTCATGAGTCGTGTATAGGTAGAAAATTTTGTTGAGGAATCTGCCCTAGCCATTTAGATCTGTTAATGATTAGTAATGACCATATGTTATTAGGTATTAATTTCTCATGAATTTCTTTAACATTCAAATATTATAGTACGGTCAAAAGGTATGTTC
This sequence comes from Sicyos baderoa, assembly GCA_037832685.1. Taxonomy (NCBI): domain Eukaryota; kingdom Viridiplantae; phylum Streptophyta; class Magnoliopsida; order Cucurbitales; family Cucurbitaceae; genus Sicyos; species Sicyos baderoa. The sequence goes on along the minus strand of JBBMEF010027426.1, from coordinate 3,790 downwards.
CATGAGAATACTTAAAATATCCTCAAGTTAGTTCGAACACTTTATCAACCTCCTAGAAAGTATGGATACTTATATATTGACAAAGTATCTTTGTCGAACACGTGTTCGATATCTAAAATTTCTTGTCATCAAAACGAAGGCACATCTTATTAGTACAAATAATAGTTATCAATTCTTTTAAATTTTTGTAACTCATAGAACTCTTATTCAAATCATTCATGTACCGAATGGATTTGTGGCGCAATTGATTGATGTTAATAACTTTAAATTTATTAGATTGATTAATATAAGTTTTAATTGAAAATGCATGGTTAAATTAGATCTTAAAAAAAAATACATGAATTAAAATAAAATAAATTCAAAAATAGATAAACCAAAATGATATTTTAAACTTTTTGGAAAATAAATTAATTAAAAATGTAAAGAAACTATGAAATGAGCCATGGATGAGCGTGTGTGAAATTAATTGTGTTCTATACAAAGTGGAAGGTTCAAAAAGATACAATAAAAAGTTGCTAACCAAACCCAACAACGACAAGTTTTTCAACTTTTTTTCACAACTTTTAATTTTATATTTTCTCCAACCTCTTATAATTTTTTTTTTTTTTTAATCACACGTCTTACGATTCAACATTTTATTATTATATTGAGATTAAGAAAATGTTGGAGAACTTCTAAGAAATTACATTTTCAAAAAAAAAAAAAAAAATCGAAGAAATTATCTTTCAATTAACATCTAGTCCCATTTGATAATCATTTGAGGCATGTTTGGTAACGTTCTCATTTCCTGTTTCTCGTTTTTGTTTCTCTTTTTTTAGAAACATACTTGTTTAGTAACCGTTCCTATTTCTTGTTCTTGAAAAAAAAAAAAAACGTTTCTGATATTGGGTTAAAAAATGAGAAATTTTCAAAAAGAATTTCTCTTGTTTCGTTTCTCAAATTTTTTGTGTGCTTTTTTCCTGATGTGTTTGTTTATATTTAAAACTGCACAGTTTTTAACAATGTCAAACTTGGGCTCTATTGGTAATTGTGTTCCATAAGTATCTCTCACATCTCAGGTGTTTTTTAAAACCAACTCAGTTTCAATTTTTTTACAATTTTTTATTTACTTTCTAATTTCCTTTTTCCTTTGGTTTTTATTTTCTAAAATCTATTTTCATTTCAATTCAATCAAATATATATTCATATGTTATTTTAATTTTTTATTATATATATATATAATTACATATATCAAAAGCTTTAGAAAAATCTAATATATATATATATATATATATTTATAAATTATCTTAATTAATATACAAATAATATTTATATATAACTGTTCTTTATTTCTTAATTATAGTATAGACATATAGAATTTTAAAATGTTTAATATGAGTATTTGTATCTTATTTGAATTTATTTATAATTTGATTTTAAATTTTTGTAATATGAGTATTAATTATCAAACTGTTGTTACCAAGATTCATTTGATTTTTTTTTTTTTTTGAAGAGATTATTATAATTTGATTTAAAAATTATTACAAATCACTCTATAGAGGGCACAACTACTCTCATATTAACCCTAAAGTTAAAATGAATTGACCCCAAACAAACAAGATAATCAACTGCTTTATTTTTACAATTAAAATTCATTTGTTTTTTTCTTCTACAAACTTATTTATGCTATAAAATGCAATATTTGAGAATAATTTATATATATATAACCGTTAAAGCCATGCTACATTTTTAAAAGATTAAAAAAAAAAATTATTATAAAAAGAAACTAGAAACTAGAAATGGTTACCAAACAAGTTTGTTTCTGTTTCTTGTTTTTATTTTTAAAAATTGGTTAGTATTCTCCTACTTTCTTAAGGAATGATGAATATATGGTAAGAAGGATGAAACACATCGTAGGAAATTTGAGTACGAATATGCTTAAATTTCAAAAACAAAAAAATAAATGATTATTAAACGGGGCCTAAATAGTTATCAAACGAGACCTTAGTTTTTATAATTTCAAATGTTAGAGTTTAGCCGCCCTATAATTTGAAGAAATATATAATTTAGTTCTTATTGTTTGATGAAAGTTAAACTTTAGTTCCATTAATTTTAAAAATTAGAATTTAATTCATATAAAATCCAAAGTATATATAGTTTTTATCAAATGTAATCGCTGCGTATTAAATATATGAAAAATCTTTATTCATGTATAAATGATATAATCTCGACCAAATACCGATTTTAAGGATAGAACTTGTGATCATGATGTTGAACTAACACTTTCGTTCACACATATAACATATGATTAAGTTGGGTGTGTGTGTGTTGAATTTTATTTTCCTAGGTTCCTTTTTATTATAAAAATCACAACAACCCGCGGCTTTGTCTCGGTCAAATCCAACACATTTCATTTCTATATATAAATATCAAAATTCATTCTCATAAACATCATTAATTCTACAATTCTACAATCCCCAAATCTCCCCAACTTCTTTTTTTCATATGGCTTTTTCTGTTATCAAGATGGCGGCAGCGTTCCTTATCGTTTTTCTCTGTGTTTTCAAGGCGTCCGCACCGAGGATCTCGACCGGAGAGCGGTGGTTTCGGGTGCCCGAGCGCCCGTTGCGAGCTCCAGTGCCTCCTTCCGGTAGAAATCCTTGTACGTTTATTCCCGGGGTTAGTCGGGGACGGTGCACGTTGGCTGAGGAGGAAGACCGCGTTGGCGGTTCCCCGGCCGTCCCGGGCATGAACGTTGACGGGTTTGATGGGAGCTCTGTGGCTAACCAAACCCAGAAGCAAGAACCTTCTTTGAGCTTTTGAACTCATGGTGGAATAGAATTTGAATCAATGTTCTAGTTTGTGTTTAGTAGTTCTTTCCACTTCATACCAAATGTAAATTATAAATATGGTGTTTGAAAATAGTACATGCATAATGTGATTTGAATTAGGAAAATACTTATAATTTAGTTTTTATGATTTTATAAATTATAATTCAGTCTTTTCATTGGGAGAACTCTCCAATTTAGTTTGTATTGTTTCAAATTTAGAATTTAAATTTTATGATTGGACTAAATCTAAAAAACTAGTCTATATTCATATTGTTCAAAGTCAATGACTTAGATACATGGACAATAAGTAATTGATTAGATAAAAAAAATAGCATCATTATAGATATATAGTTAACTACACTTTTTTTTTTTTTTTACAAGTTAGGGAGGAGAATTACAAATACTGATTCTTTCAGAGTTCGAACGGGTGACGCTGGTATTGAACTAGTTTAATTGTATCTATTTAATTCACTAGTAATATTTACAATTAATTAAAACTAATTTTTAGGTTATTATAGACAAAAAAAATTGAATAAATAGTATTTTTTTGAAAATATTTGCAAATATAGCAAAATCAGATTGATAGACTTCATCAATAGTGTCTGATAGACTCCGTCAATAGACTCCATCAATAGTGTCTGATAGATTTCATCAATAGTGTTTGATAGAGTCTATAAAAAAAAGGTTGCTATATTTGCAATATTTTTAAAAAGTTGCTATAATTCTAATACAAAGTAATAAATTTGCTATACAACGCAAATTCCCTTATTATAATCATAATATAAAAGACTAAGGGCATGTTTGCCTCATGAACAAACGGAGGAGTTGGCTTGACTTGGCTTCTATTCCATGTTTGCCCCCATGGACTTCCATAAGTCCATCCAACTCTTACCTAACTCCACCCGTGAGCCCCACATTTTTATTTAAATATTAAAATATTAAAAAACTACTCAATATTTATTTTTTTATTTAAATAAAAA
>JBBMEF010027415.1:0-16642 GCA_037832685.1 Sicyos baderoa | reverse complement strand
ACGATAAGGTATACTTGCCTTTGCAATTCGCTGCAATTCATTTATAATATTCGCATTTTGCGAACACACCTTAGCGCTAACAGTGGTGCAACAAAAAAAAAAAAAAAAAAAAAAAATCAATTGGCTAGTAGCCACTTTGCTGTAGCAAAAGGTGGGAAATGCAAGCCAAGCCTTGGGTGATAAAATTTCAAAAAATAAAGGAATTTAAGAGCGAAGTGAATCAAAGGACTAATAGCCTAAGTTTCTGGGGTTTCTCCGCTGTCGTGTGCTCTAACTTCGCGTACCTATCATTAAATCAAATATTCGATGAAAATTGAGCAAGCAATAGTAAAAAATGTAAGTGAGAGATTCTCAGTAAACTGTAAAAGGAGAGTATTCACTTTGGCAAAAGATGAGATGTACCAATCAAAAAGGGCGTGAAAAAGCTTAAAGCGAGTGATTATTTCTTATTAGAGAAGTGAAGGTTATCAGAACCAAGAAGCAAAAGTTCTAGGCCAAAAAGGATATGCTTGAATTGTATGGCTAGAGCGAAATTGCAAAATAAAGTCCTTTAAATTTTAAAAACATTGCTTAACATGGTCCAGTTATGAAATAGCTTAGTGTAGTAATCTACTTGAATTCTTTGAATTGATTGTTGTTTGCTTTAGCGAAATGGATAAACATTGTTTTGTTGTTTCAAGATGAGATTGGTAGAAAATAAAGTTATACCTATTTAAATAGTTATTGCTCGAGGACGAGCAATAATGTAAGTTTGAGGGTGTGATAACTCTCAAGAAGTGAGAGTTAATGGCTAAGTTTTATAGCATTTCGCTAGACATTTCGCTACATCATAGCAAGAATTTTCTAAGTTAGTTCGCTTTCGCATAATTATTTTAGCGAATTGCAAAATCCTTTAGTTTTCTGTTTACGATAACATTTTAGAGGTTTGTTTTAGCAAAAGTACATGAATATATAAATCTTTAAGTTTCATCTCTATAAACCTGATATTTCGTGTTTGCTTCAACATACCTAAAGAGCGAAGTGCAGAATTTCTAAAAGATTTGCGAAGCTAAGTGTGTTGGCTGAAAAGTTTGCTTTAGCGAACGGAAAAGCCAATGGGAAAAGATTTGCGAAGCTAAGTGTGTTGGCTGAAAAGTTTGCTTTAGCGAACGGAAAAGCCAATGGGAAAAGCGTTGTGAAGCTAAGTGTGTTTGCTAAAAAGTTCGCTTTAGCGAACTGAAAAGCCAATGGGAAAAGCCTTGTGGAGCTAAGTGTAAAGTTGCTAAAGAGTTCGCTTTAGCGAATTGGAATCCGCGAACTGTGCTCGAAAATAGCTAAAGTGAAGGACGCGTGTCAAAGATCCGAGAATAGTCTTTCAATCTCAACCGTTGCACGTGAGATCCTGGAGCAAAGAACATGGGCATGAGATTGTGGAGAGCTTTGCCTGAAGCAATATAAATAGAAGCCTTTCGTCATTTTGGAAATCATCTTTCATTTTTCATGGAGAGATCATTTTGTCAAGCTTTCTTCCGACCAAAATTATTGTCATTTTATTTTGTCTAAGTGTAGATAGTTCGCTCTAGTGAAGTAGTTAGCGAACGTTGCAGAGTATAGCTGAAGCTGGATTCAGAGACATTGTTTTAGTGACTTCAACCTGGCTTCTTCTTAACTTTGTTTCTTTTTATTTGCATTTTCTTTAATTGTTGCTTTATCTTTGTTTTATGAACATACGTTGTTATTTAATTGGAGATGAACTTCTCTTTTTTACTTTGCTTTGAATCTATTTATCATCATGTGTAGCTAAGTTTATAAGCGGAAGGAAATAAGTAAGTATGAGTAGTTCGCTTAAGCAAAGTGGTAGCAAGATGTAAACTAATTATGCATGTGCTAACTTGAAATACATTGTGTCTAGCTAACTATTTGTATGGACTTTATTTCGCTTTCGAGAGAAAAGGAATAGAGCAAACTTGCATGTCATAATTAGGTTTTGCTAAGTTTACTTGCATTTGGAAAAAACACTTAGAGATAAGGTTCACCTAATGTTGTTGCTTAGTTTGTTTGTTGTTTGTGTTTGAGAGAACCGAACTAAAAGCTCGAGAGAGCCAACTTAAGAACACTTAGAGATAAGGTTCGCTTAACGCTGATCACTTGGTTAGTTGTTGTTTGAGTTCGAGAGAATCGAACTAGGAGCTCGAGAGAGCCAACTTCTAGAGCTTGAGAAAGCCAAAAGAGAAGAAAAGCCATCAGTAGTTCGCTTCTTAGCATCATATTTCGCTTTAGGAAAACTCTCCAAAAGGACTTAGCCTCATTCTGATGTCTTTAATCTAATTAGAGTTAGTTTATTATTCATTGCATCTTAAGTATTTTGTCAATTGAGTTTTGCTTTTATTTCGTTTTAGCGAAATTATTTAGCGAACTCATTTCACTTAGTTTTAAATTCATCACAACGAAACTTCCAACAAATTTCCTTGTTACCTTATTACTTTAACTATTAATTTTCGCTTAAGCATAATATTAATCACTAATCCATGTGGAGATGACTTTTTACTTACTTTAAAACTTGCTACAACAAGACTTGTGTATACTTGTACAACCTTGGAAAATCCTCATTTCGCTTAATCTGAGTAAAGATTTCGCTTTGGCGAAAACTAAGTTGCGAAGTCATTATTTTCATTTTCTTATTATTTTACTTATTGTGTGTTCACGATTTCACCACCAGAGTTTTTGCAGGAATAGATCAAATTGATAAAATATTTACAACACTAGTCAAATTTAAAAAAATTTATCAATCATAGTCAAATATACGGTATAAAGTAATATTTTTTATACTGAATAACTAATACATAATAAGTATTATTTATATTGTATATTTAACTACCTATGCTAAATATTTTCAAATTTATGTAGATCTGTAATTATTTTTTAAAATTAGACTATCCAGTATAATTTTCCTTTAATTTAATCTCAAATTCTTTTTAATATCTTTTTTTGAAGATTGTTTTTTTAATTTTTCAAATGGGTTGTCAGTTAATTTGTTTCGTTAATGTAGGAGGTTCTAGTGAGGTTCTAGTCTGCATATAATTTGGCCACATCCCCTTAATTCATCATATTGAAAACTACCAAATAAGAAGTAAATAAATACAAAATTCCACTCAGCACATAAAATAAGAAAACCCCAAAAACATTAGTGGGTTTTTTTCAAATTTTTCATCAACAATTGAGTTTTTTGACCGGAATTGACAATTTTCAACCACTTCAACATAATCCCAAAATCCCAAATTCCCAAATTCTAAATAGCTACCGAGGCATTTCCACAAACACATTATGACATATTTATCAGATTTGATACTAGTAACAAAAATATCCAGAAAAGAAAAAGGTTGGTATGTTGTTTTAATAGCAATAAAAGAGAGAACGATCTAGGAGAGATAATATTTAGATGGAAAGTTAACCTTAACTTATAGAAAGAATATTTTTGAGCTTTCTCTAAAGGCGAAGGACTAAATATAAACGAATCATCATCAAAGTTCACGAACCAATATAGTATTTTACCCAATTAAATTATATGGATCACTCAAACATATATAAAATTTAGACTGAATTATCTAACTTAATGTTGCATGAATAAAAAAATTTCAAAAAAAAAAAAAGAAATTGCATGAATAATTATAACAATAATGATTCAAACAAAATATAGATAATATATTTACAAACTTGAGTCATTTAACAATTAAATCCATTATTGTTCATGCATAAGTAGTTAGAATATATATATATATATATATATCTAAATACTAAATAAGCGTAATGAACTCAATTGAACATAACAATAATAGATCAATCAAACAAAGAACCACTTTAGTCAATTAAATAGTTAATTAGCATAATCGTTCATCATTCACATGTACATTCAAGAGGTTGTATGATCAATCTCAAGTGAAACAATTTTATTTTAAATTTCTTAAATTTAAGCAAACATGAAAATATATAGTATAACATTTAGCTCACCAACGACATAGAGGGATCAGTTTCCAATTATAATATAATTTTTATATGCAATTCTACAATTTTTAATGAATTTAAAATAAAGTAGTGCAATATACGTATAATAAAAAATACAGAACAACTACAAAGTAAAACTACTGGTGCCATATCTCATATATATATAACAAATAAAAAATAAGTAACAAATAAAAACCAAATCTACCGTAAAAATGAAAGTCAATTTATCAGCAACACAAATGTCAAATATCTCATATATATATATATATATACACACACCATGATAAAAAAAATTAAATCTATTACTCTAAAAGATCAAATCCATAATTTGGTAAAAGAACATATCAAAAATCTCTAGAAAATATCAGAATTGTTAGGCAAAAAATTAGCAAATTTACGGATCTGGATTTCTATATGCAAAACTTGCAATATATCATAAATACAAAATAAATAAATAAATAAAAAAACAAATCCAATTCGCCATCAATACAAATAACAAATATACATATTTGAAATATAGAACAAAAAAATAAAATAAAAATCAAATTCATGGCAAAAATCTAAGACAATTCACTACCAACCCAAATGGTAAATATACAGCTTTGGATTTCTCAAAAAATATATATATAGATTTGGAACATGTAATAGCAAAAAAAAAACACTAGCTACACGAACACAAAAGCATAACAAAGTTTTTGGTTTCTTTTATACCCTTACTCTTCTACTCTTTTATATTTTATCATAGATCCACTCTTGATCATCTCTACTATTAAAATAATAACATGATTTTAAGGTCTTAGATTCGATATTCACCTGTGAGATCCCCATTCGATGTCTCCGGTGTCTGGCCTAGAGACGGGCAACAAATAAATGGCGACACAATAGGTGGGGTAATGTGGTGGTTACTAAGATCATGAGTCACTGAATTAATATTAGAATTAAATTATTAAAAATTAATTTCATCACACCCGTCATGAAAAACTGTTCATCATAGAAGATTTGTATTCTGTTTGGAAAAAAAATCTTGCTAGTCATGATAGTAAGCGTAGGTTCTATCTCTCACACTATTCTTAGATTAAAAGCAAATCAGAGAAACAAAATTTTAACTTGTTTGACCGTAGAAACTAATTTTAATTTCCTATTTTTTAAAAGACTAACATTTAACTTTTTAAACTATAAATGCTAAACTTGTAATGTAATTTAAATTTGTTTAATAAAAATACATACTTTTACAAAATACAACCACTCAATCAAATTTTCTCCAATAAAAAAAAAAATCATTTAACAATTCTAATAATTTGGTTTCTAAAATAATATATATTTTTTTTTATTTCTTTTGTAGGGGCTTACAAAAAACAGAAATGAAAAAACGACAACCTAAGGCCCCGTTTGATAACCATTTGGTTTATTGTTTTTGGTTTTTGAAATTTAAGCCTATTTTTACTCAAATTTACTACAATGTGTTCCACTCTACCTATAATATATCCATCTTTCCTTAAGAAGGTAGGAGAACACTAACCAACTTTTAAAAACAAAAAAAGTAGCTTCCAAAAATTTGTTTTGTTTTTAAAGGTTGGTTAGTATTCTCCTACTTTCTTAAGGAAATATAAATATATGGTCGGAATGGTAAAACACATGGTAAAAAATTTGAGTGAAAATAGGCTTAAATTTCAAAAAACAAATGGTTATCAAACGGGGCTTAGGTAACTCAACTCAACTCGAAATATATGGATTGAGTTGAATTATTCTAATATATAAAGTTGGATGAATTAACGGATTGACCAACCTAAAATTTTAATTTGGTCCAAAAAATTCACCTAAGTCAACCCAGGTTCCAACCAAGACCATATACATCCACCTCTACTTTTCTGGCCACAAATTTGCCTCTTACAAAAGTTGGGCCTGAATTCATTCAGTAGACAAAGCAGGTCCAAATCTGCTACACATTGAACTTAAAGGCCCATATCTGGTGTTTTTAATTTTTTTGGTTGGTTTTAATTTCATTATTTCCTTTTTTTGAAATCTCATTTTATACTTTCTTAAGATGTACATTTCTAATGTTTTGTATTTCTAAAAAAAAGCATAACTACGTATTTCTTTTATTTATTGAAAAGTGTAGTATATTTTTTCATAAATCAATTTATATCCATAAATCCTAGAATTCTTATCAATAAAAACCTAAAGTTTATATATGAATAGGTATGTACATAGCAAATATATTAGAAGGATCATTTGTGTTTTTTTTGAAACAAAAATAACCACGCTCATCCCTAGGTCAGACACCAGAGACATGGAAAGAGTAACATTACAGGTGAGTTTTGAACTTGAAACTTTGAAAGGAGCATACCTTCAAAGCCAAATTTTCAATTACAGTGCCACCCTTTGGAGACAGAAGAGTCGTTTTCAATTACAGTACCAAGAAAAATTGACCTTCAGCAGCCTCAATCGTCGCAAGACGATAATTACATAGTTGTCATCCTAAAAGAACACAACAAACCTGACACGATATCACAACACATATCGGTAATTACTAGAAAGTGTAGTACATACGAGTCTATACAATCAAATTAGGGAGCTTCAACATTAAACCAACTCTTTAATTTCATCTTATCAAATTAATAAGTTTTAATTGCATCCACACATCCCATGTAGCAATATTGACAATTCCATGGCGTCATGTTTTCAATTTTGTTATCACAATTTTATTCATCGTAACAAATTCTTGAATTAATTCTAGGGGATAGCTTCTAGCATGGAACCTGACTGAACCGCAAACATCCACTCTAGTTTTTTATTTTAAAAAAATTAACATCTAACGTTCGTTCTTTTCTTTCTTTCTTCTTCTTCATATATTTTTTTTTTAAATTATTATTTTAATTTTGAATCATCGGGTCAAATATCATTTTTAAGATTTTTTTCATCTTTAAAATCGATAGATATTTAGATATTTTGCACTGTTTGTTACAAAAAATGAAGTTTTAAATACTAAGGCCCGTTTAATAATTCTTTGATTTTTTGTTTTTGGTTTTTAAAATGTAAGCAAATAATAATTATATGTTTATATGTTTTTTCTTACTTGTATATCTACCTCTCACCTATATTTGTAGAAACCAAATCAAAATTTAATAACAAAAAAAGTAGTTTCCAATAATTTGTTGTAGAAAATATGGAATATATGGTAGGAAATTTGAGTGAAAATAGGCTTAAATTTCAAAAACTAAAAATAAAAAACCAAATAGTTATCAAACAAGCCTAAATGATTAATTGTGTATTTTTTATCTTGATGAGTGATAATTCATTTCAATTTCATGGTCACAAGTTGAATTTTGAAAATAAGTATTTGACTCTCATCTTATTTGAATATAAAAGTTCAGTCATTTACCTAATTGTCCAAAGTCTATAATCGTGTGAGAATTTATTGAAAGATGATTTTCAAATTGAGGGCCTAAATAAACACTTACAATCGAATGGATCAGTGATGCAGAAATTTCATTCTTTGGTTGTAAATTAGTTCAACACTAGCGTTACAGATTCAAACTCTGGAATCGGTATTTGTGGTCACGTCCCCCAATATATACTAAAAAAACAAATAAATCCTTACAAAATTTAATAGTTTAATTTATACAGTTATAAGTGGACATAAGTTTAAATTAATATTTTTCAAGTAAAATTTTAGTGTGTTGATGAATTTATAAAAAAAATGATACAGTTATTATTTTATGGTTCTTACCCATACAACTCCAAAATTTCTGGGTTTCAACTGGGATTTGTCATTTTTTAATCACTGGATTGACTTTAGTAATGGTAGTATATATTATTTGTTTTTGAACTTTTATATAATAATATTTGATTTACACAATTGAGGTAGAAACTGATTATTATCATAGGAATAAAAAGTTAATTTAAATATTGATGAATTATAATCACAGTAATCGTTGAGCTTAAAAGGTATCCACATAATAATTGATGTGCATTGTATTTAGTTACCAATTTGATGATATTTTATCTTTAATTAAATTAAATATACCACCATCTCTAATGATTTCTCTCACACCCTCTTCCTTTCACATGCATTGTTACAAGATGCAATCATGGAAATGGATTTCAATTAAATACACTTAAGGGAGCAATACTACATTTATTCATTTAATATTATTAATTCAAAAAATAATTACTACATTTTATTTAGTTTTATTTTTTTGAAATTCATTTGCTTTTAGTGCACTCTCACGCATATTTTAACTCTCGAATACTATTTTTTTCACAACATATTCAGCTAGAAGTATAATAAATATCATGTATCAAATAATATTAACCAGTTGACTACGAATTCTAAATATTGTTGAATTAAAAATAATAATAATATTTTGTTTCTTTAAGTAGAGGGGACTACAAACCCTAACAAAGAATATAACTAATGAATACCGATTCTAGAATCGAATTCAAAATGTATTGAACTGTATTTCTACTAAACAATGAAATCAATTAGATCACTGACTTTTTCTGGTAAAATTATTTTATTCAGTTAATTTTAAAAATTGAATATTGAATATTAAAATTAAAAAGCATATCATATATTTATCAATTAAAACATACAACTAATATGACATAGGCATAAAAATTTGAAAACAATATTATATTTTTTTTTTGAGAAAACAATATTATATTTAAATACTAATAAAATCTGTAATACAATAATAAAGTATTTTTTTTGGGTATGTATGTTGAATTATTATGGTTAATCATACATCATTTGTCTTATTTATAAAGCCAGGATTCTCTCTATTAGTGGTTTCGTTTCCAGTTTCCACTATATTATTGGGAACACTATTCTAAATCACATGGTCTTGAACTTCCTTGGGATTTGTCAAAACAAAAAGCAAGTATGAGATTTATAGATATTATTATTAATCATATTATGTAATTTTCTTTTTTTGAGACAAATATTATGTAAATTATTTGAATCTTTGATACGGTTAAAATATTATTTTAGATTTTATCATGTTTTTTTCTTGAATTAAGAATATTGAAAGAGGAAGGATTCGAACATGTATTCTCATGATTACTAGATCGTATGGATGAAACTATGTTACTTTGGCAGATTTTATTCAGTTCTAGTCATAATTTTAAATGTTCTAATTTAATTACTTATTTTCAATAGAACTTCAAGTTTCTTTTATTATTACTTTATTGTTGGTTTTCTATTTTTTTTTTTCTGCAGTTAGATTTTTTTTTTGTTTTTTAAAATATGTGCATATTATGTCTTGCATTAATGTTTGTCATGATTATTATTTTATATTTAGGTGAATTTAAACTAGTTTTTCATGTATCGAATGAATCGATGACGCGATTAGTTATCGGATTTGGTGTTAATCCATTTCTACTTCACGCTCATGGATTCAATCCTTAGAATCGGTATTTTTAATTCCCTTCATCAGAAGAAAAACATCCTCTAACGTGGACTTAGACTCAAAGTTGTGATTGTTCAAATAAATATAAATAAATAAAACAAATCATTCTAATAAAGAAGAAAACGTCTCGTAAAACGATCTTAACATACAAGAAGTATCAATGAATGAGCTTGACAAAATCAATATTTCTCGAGAACAATAGCTATAAAGGTCTCTTTCAATTTGTATCAAATTTTAACTATTTAGGGTTTTTTTTCTCCTCTATCTATATTTAAGACTTCTCAAATTCTAATCGAACTCACTTATTAAATTGGACCAACCTAGCTACTAGACCTAGTTAGGGATTGACATCCTGTTGGCCTAAGTCACCTGTTCTAGTAGCCCAATTTATGTTGGGCTCTTGGGTTGTTATGGTTTAATCAACCAAAAAACTCACATTTGATGATTTATGTTCCAAATAGTAGATAATTCTTATCATTTGTCTTAATTTAATTAAACATACAAATATTTATGAGAATTTGTAAGGGATGATCTACTCAAACAAAATAATTACAGTTAAATTTAAAAATATTTACCTCCATGATCATAAATATAGTTCAAAATAGTATTTATTGTATTTATTAGTATATTATTATGTATTATCAATATAATATTATATGTTATTTAATATAGTATTGAGTATTGCGTATTAATACATTATTATATATTATTAATATTAATATTCATGATTATGATTGCTAATTTTCTTTTATAAAAAAGTGACCATATTTGTAATTACTTTTTGTATTTGACTAGTTTCTGTAAGTTTCTTGATAAATAAATAAATAAAGTCTTTAAATGTTATTAACTTATTAGTAGACTATTGAAATTATATCTCTTAAATCATAATAACTTCAATCACTATAAACTCTATCATCTCAACTTTAAAAAATTGATCTACAAATGTCGTTAGGTATGATAACAATAATGTAGCAAATAGCTCATATTAGACCATATGAGATAGACTAGTCTAAAAATTCATATTCTCAATTCCCTAACCTAAAGAATTACAATGTTGTGTATTTTGCTATGTATACACATACTTTGAAAGATTCCCATAAAATATCTTAATCTATCATATGAATTTAGAGGGAAATAATGGTGTATATTTATGTAAGGAAAAAGGACAAGAATTAATAGTGAAGTTGAAAATGGTAATAAATGTAATGTTTTTTTATGGGCATTATTGGGCGACTCTTGATGGCCATGGAGAGATCTAATAATAGTAGGAAACACATGTAGTTGGGTGTTGGGTTGTCATTATTTAATGTTTTTTGGCATTCTGTTGCAAGTAATTCTGTATTCATTTATGACCTTCCTTGGCTTCATCCTTATTCAATCATTTCATATGGAAGTATTATGCATGTTCCTTTTTTATTACTCCACATTTTCAATTGTATCTCTTGTTTATAACCATTTCACCATAACTCTTGGTTGGACCACTTGTTGCCATTCTTATTTGATGTCACTAGTAGAAAATTGAGTATCAATGACGGACATAAAATTTGGATTTTTAAAAACATGGAGTATCAATGGTGGATTTTAAAAAATGTCATTAATAATCACTATCAATGGCGAGCGCTGTTAGTTTATTTTCGCAATCCGCAGATTCATTTTTATTTTCGCTTTTCATTTTTCGAACTCTCTCAAAACAAAAACCCTCATACACCGAAACTACCCCTTCAAAAAAAAAAAAAAAAAAAAAAATAGAATGAAGGTTTAAATTGTAATTGACAGAGTGTTTCTTTTGGTTAAAATACACCATTTTGGTCAGTCTACTAAGGTTTGTTTGATATTTTCAAAAAAAAAAAAGAAGTTTGTTTGATTTTGTTTATATACATTCAACTGCTTAAAATAATTTAAATTCAAAATTTCTTGATTATCTATTTATACATCAGGTTAATTGAGCTCAACATTTGTTCTCTTGGATATCCAATTTTAATCCTTAATATTTTTTTAAAAAAGTTTTAATTTAGTGTAAAAACCCGAATTCTAAAACAATTCTAAACTTAGATTGTTACTAAACATGCATGTCTAAATACACTAAAAAATACTCAAGTAAATAAAAGAAATCTCAATCGAGTTTATTATTTGAAATAAAGGAGCTACGAAACCTTAAACATAAAACAAACTCTAGCTAGAGTTTGCCAAAAAGTTAAAAGTAATTCGATAATGAAAATAGTTCATTCTAGACAAGAAGACTCAAATAAAATTAAATGACTAAGAAATAGTCCCTCATGGTCCTGACAACCCTCTCCAGCTTAGCTATATTGATAGAATCATGTACCTAGTGGAAAACCGTAAGGGATGAGTATTAGAAATACTCTAGAAAAACCCCTAAGCGGGATATAATTGTTGGGAAAAAGTGACCATGTCAGCATTCAAATTAGAGCCCTTTGACATACTTGTTATGTTAGGACAATTGTTTCTCATGTGACCAAGTCGTCCACATTCCCAACAACCTCTCTTTTGCACAAAGTTTTTCTTCTTCTTCCAATTGTCAACTACTAGTTTTTCTTTTACTTCCAATTGCCAACTACCACTGTTGAATCATCTTGTGAAGTACACTCATCACGTTTCAGCCTTATTTCTTCTGATAGAAGTTCACTAGTAGCCTCTGCAAAATTTAAAGACTCTTTTCTGTATATCAAGATTGGCTTCATATGTTCATAAGAAAGGGAAAGTGACAACATAGGCCTCAGTGCCTTATCCTCGTCTTCTATCTTCACACGAATCACCTCCAGTTCAGAGACAATGCCATTAAGAACAATCATCACGCTTCGCTGCTCCTTCAATTACAACCCATTTGAACTGCTTTTTGCCTGATACATTGCTTCAAGTTTCTCTCAAAGCTCTTTGGCTGTTGATATTCCACGCACATTAGCAAAAATATTCTTAGGCAAATTTAAATTAATGGCACTTGTAGCTCTCAAATCCATTTCCTCTCATTCGTCATCACTCATGTTTGACTTCTTAGAACTTTTGCTGGAACCACCACTAGACTTCGTTGAACAACCATCACCGCTTGTTTTTCAGAATCACCACCACTTGGTCTTCCACTCAAAGCCTTGTGTAATTCAGATTGTATCATCACATCTTTGACTTGTACTTGCCACAAGCAAAAATTCGTCCTTCCATCAATTTTCTACACGTCAAACTTCATTGAACTCATAAAGCCTGCCATTTTTGCTTCAATCGTAGTAAATCTGCAAATTATAATGATCAACACCTAGTTGTAACTTCTTATAAGAATTCTTTTTTTAATGTGGGACAACGTTGCAACCACAGAGCATACTCAAAATTCTAAAAAATACAAACCTAAACCTCTGATACCACTTTTTGGGAAAAATCCTCCCTAATTATCATAGGAGCAAGCAGAAAAATACAGAAAAATTAAAAGGAAACAACAAAATAGAGAACACAAAGATTTACGTAAAAAAACTCCAAAACCAGAGAAAAAACCATTAACAGAAAGAACTTCCACTAAGTGAAAAATAGCTACAATCACACATAAATCTCTCACCGACCCCAGTTACATAAACATTCTCTTCAAAGCTTATACTACTCTCACCCTTTGCCCAATTCTCCAAAAGAGAATACAAAAGAAATTTGACTAGAGTGAGTTCACCAAGCTTAAAGTGCTTATGACTGGAATGCTTTAAAACCAAAGGCTCACGTGTTCCTTTGATAGTGCTTGGAGCAAACCACTACCTTACATCTTTTCGATGTGAGACAAATTCACTTCTAATATTTTTCCAAAATCCAACAACAATATCCAACACAGTAAACATCAATATGTATCTTAGCAACTACATGCATCGTATACAAGCCTAAATTAAACATCAAGATATCAACATAGTCATTTAGGTCATGAAATATGTCTCATGAACTCTAATCACGAGGCACCCCAAGCCATCACATGAACTCATCAATGACATGTTGGCGCTGATCTTCTCAGTTATAGGGCACCACATGTGACCGACTCTAGACAAGAAAGGTGTATTGACGAAATTGGTCTCTAGTTGCCCTCGACCTAAGACCCAATATGAATATGCATATACCATATGTAGCTATTACTGGTTAAGTGGTAGACATGCACAAGCTGACTCGATCTAGATTACACATGTCTACAAAGAAAATGTGCCACTCTGACTCATCTATGGAGGCATTCGCCAAAGCTGGCCCAATATTTGCACACTTATCGCTCGAAGTTGTAACCAAGTCAACAACAAGTTTCTGTTATGATTAGGGTCCACATGTACACGAGCTACAAACTAGGCCTCTTGGCTGGCAGAATATAATAACAATTCATCGACCTCTAGATGATGACAACTTAACAGCTGATTCTAAATTACTATGCGCATGCTAAATCCTAGCACATTAAAGTATCATGCTCATCGTTACAAGTACAACTTATCCTAACATCAAGATACTAGAATCAAGTCTACATGCTTAGTAATATAAATATATAGTCAAACAAAATAGATGTTTTATATATCCGTGACTGTTCGAGTTAGCTTGCGCATACCTCGACTAATATCACGGGACATACCACATATCCCTACAACATTTGGATTTCAAGGAAACATAATTATAACATGTCAACAAAAGAGATGTTAGCAATATATCAACCTATATTACATGTTTTAAATCTCATACTCATCGAACATGCATTATAGGCAACACATATATGACATACATACAAGAATACAACATCAGTAAACTGTGTATAAAGTCCACACAACCCAACAATAAAGGGTTATCACCTTGTATATTATGGAGCACTACCTGATTATGAGCTAAAAGAAGTTCAAGTAGCCTAAAATAAGGCAACAAAGAGTCATCTAACACACAGCTCGAAGCCCAAGGTCAAACTCCAAACAAGTTGGTTGCTCACAAAGGTGGCTGATACAAACGAGTGGGGTGAACATGAATCAAACAACGCATAAGCAACATGATTAAATACGAGTACAATACATCTAACGATGCCATCTCTCTGCTCCGCCTTCTGAATACATGATTCTCTGATATGTGTAATGTCCCAAATGATTGTATGTTGTAGCAAGAGGTGGGCTTATGTGTGTGTAATTATGGTTGTTCCAAATTTCATAGCTTGCGTAATAGATCTCAAGGAAAAAATTAAACAAAGTTAATTAATTTGTAGCTATCTCGGTTATTAATTTTAGTTTAGTCGTTCTCATTGTTTTTAATGCTACTGTTATGAAACGGACACCAAACAATCGACAATCGAAGATAAAGAAAACGTAAAAGAGAAGAGAAGAGCAGAAAAACACACAAATTTACGTGGTTCACCAACGTTGTGTTGGCTAGTCCACGGGCGGAGAGGGAGAATCAGTTTTATTCAGAGAGGTGAAAATACAGAGACAAATGTCATAAAAACGGCTAGGGTTTTAATTGAGCTTATATATGTGCTCTAATTAAAACCTAATTACATAATTACACGTTGGGGGCGCTGCCCCCGAACCCCCGACTACTCATCGTTGGGTAAAAAGACTCGTTCAAGGCATAATGCAACACTACTGTTTAATTTGTATGGAATGCTATCGCGCCCAATCGATTAAACAGTAAGTTTTGACTTTGATGCTGAGTCCGAGTCGATAAAATAGAATAACAATTGCTTATTTGACTTTTCCAAATAGATAGACTAATTACTTGAATTTGATCGATTCTATTTGATTTTTATAGCCTACAATCAAAATTTCAATTTGTTTAGTCCAAAATTCAAACCACATTTTATTTATCTGTTAACATTGAGAAATTAATTCTTGATTCTCTTGTATTTGACATGATTCCACTAATTCTACAAATTAGATTTAGAAAAGACAGTAATTATTTTGGCGAGCTTCGACAACCCGATCAAAGTTGAACCGCTAGCAGAGTCTAAGATTGTACTCGGTCCACTGCTTGGATAAATGACACTTCTTCCCACATCTATAACAAGTCTTCCAAACTACACTAGGTCGATATGAAAATGGTTGCATGAGCAACAATGGTGAACTAGGTAGTTAGAACTCTAAAAATAATTATGATGTGGCCTTTGACTCCTTATACTTTTACCCTCCATGCCTAGACTAAAATTATAACTTTAAACTAATTTATTTTAATATATTTACTTTTGTATGTTATTTATTAGTATGCTATCTATGTCAATCCCTTTTGAAAAGTTCTTCAAAAAAAAAAAAAAAAAAAAAAAAAAAAAAAAATCCCTTTTGAAAAACAATATTTTTCTGATTTTTAATTTTTTTTAATATAATATTTAGGGTAATTTGTCGATATGGATTCTTTTGGAATACTTATTGGGAGTAAATGTCCAAATAGGTTGTGGCGTCTTGCATTGGATCATTAACCTTTAAATTATATTTATGATTATTTATACATATGAAATTACTATTGTATTTTTTTCTCGAAAGAAACTAAGGTAATTAAGTTTTTATTTTGATTATTTTTATAAATGGTTTTAATTTTGGTTTTAATTCTGGATTTGAATTATTATATTTATTTTTTGATAATTATTTTATATCAGCCATCAAGTTTAAATTTGGGTTTTTTGCATGCATAGCAAAATAGAACAAAAAAAATTACATGTATAGCAAATTTCCTGAAGATATTCATTTGTACCATAAAATGGAAACGGGCTTGGTAAATTTACCAAAAGGCCCACGACTTAAAAGAACCCTTTTATGGGGTTTTTCACGCACGCAACACTTCGTCTTCTCCATTTTCTCCTTCATCTTCTTTCCACTTCTATTATCTTTCCATCGAGCTCTCCCTTCTCTCTTCTTCATGTTCAGACAAAGCCCTCCCCCATTTTTTTCTCTCTTCTCTGTCGCCCACAGTCGCACGCCGTCGTCGCCGCCGCATGCAGACGTCGCCGCCCGCAAGTCCTCACGCTGCTTCTCCACCTGCGCGCGAACCGCGCCTCGAGCCAGCGCCGCAGACCCGCCCCTGTGTGCGCCGTCCGCACGCCCAGCGCTGTCTGCACGCCCAGCGCTGTCCTTCAATCTCCATTCCAAATCACATTGAGTTCTTTTTCATTTTGTTTTCATCGTTTTTTATATTTTTTTTTCTCAACTGGAGTTTGTGAATCGTTCTTTGTTTTAATGAATTTTTTACAGAATGTGCGTGATTTCGTGATCTGTTGGCGTTTGGAATGAATTTTTTGTTTGATTTGAGGATGAATTTGTTAATTG